>JAQIXR010001269.1:0-13904 GCA_034700825.1 Quadroppia sp. Gr-Ori-00064
TCTATCAATAGCACCCGAAGTTCGTTAAAGAACTACAAGTGCTTTGAATCACGCAATCCCTAAAACATATTGAAATTACGTAAAGAATATTTTATTTCTTTTTTGACAAATGATAAAAAGTTTTGCAATATTTTCACTTTCTTGTAATTCCACCAATAGTTTGGATGAACACAACGTTTGATGTCTTTCCCAAACCTTATATCAATTCATTGTATTATAATTAACATCAAAACTATAATTGCATTCACATTACGTGACATCAATTTTATGGTAAATATTATCAGGAATTTAATCGAAACTCTTATAATATTTGATAAAAATGCAATAAATTTAATAAAACATTAAATTATTTATGAATTCATTTAACCGTTTTTATTTAAATACAATGTTTTCAATTGAGTTATTAGTGATCCTATAAAACCTATTGCACTGTATGTCACAAACGATTGGTAGTGTCGGAGGTCTTCTGCAATCATTTATTGATGACATGCTTGTTGGTGGCCCGGCTCAGTCTGCCAGCTCTGTAGCCATCGATTACAGGTTTCAAGAATTGCTTCAATGACTGTCCTTGAGTTGAAAAAATAGTTTTTATCATCTTTTGTAGACCAGAGAAGGGCACCGGTATGTAATCAATTGCAGTCATGTTGTCAAATGTGATGTACTGGTCGTCAACCCTTCACTCAAATATCCTTTCTTTTAATGGAAATTATTTCTCAATTTTATCATTAAATAATAAATTGGTTTTAAATGACATTTCTTCTTAAAAGATAATATTTTTTGTCACAAAAGTCTCATTTGTGTCAATGAAAGCATTCAATAAATTAGATTTAATGATGAATTCAATGATAATAAAGTATTACTCAATAATAGAGTCTTTGGTTTAAAATTAAATTTCATGGTTTTGTTGAGATCTCTATTCAAACCAATACTCGGCTATAGATTTGAATGCATTTTCAACGAATCAATTGTTTGGTCAAAATTGTCTCAAAAGTCATAAAGAGTTTCGCTTTAAGCCATATTAGATGAGCGCCTGATGCCAGACACGAGCACAGGTAGTTTAAGATATGGTCGCACAAATGTTAAGAAACTTTCCGTTTCAGTGAACAGACTTATTGATGGTTTCAACTTCTGTATACCTGTGCTCTCTTATGTTGTATAAGATATGCTCGAATGAAATCGTACTTTCCTTAAGTGATAATCAGTTAATTGTATTAACATTTATTCATTAAATTATTATTCAATTTATAGAAGAAATTATTTTTATTGCAAAAAACAAGGTATGAAAAGAGAGCACAAAATGCGGTCGACTTTTGGCTCAAAAGTTATTGAAAATAATTTCTATTATAAATTGTCTGGACTTTAGGCCATAATAGTAGCCAATCGTTGAAAATATTATCCAATGTTTGTTACAAACAATTGAGTACAAAAAGCTCACGCGGAGACCATACCTGTGCCGATTGCCTTCCCTTTGAAGCAGCGCTGGGAACACCTATGGGCGCACTATTACCTGAGCGCACAAACAGTTTGAAAAATGTATTTGTGGTCGAAAACCACAGCTTGAAAATGATTGGATTACAATAATACGATTCACTCGAATTAAAGTCTCTTTTAATACAATTTTCGACAAAATTGAATATTTTTTGTCAATCCATAAGTTATATCAAATATACTGTAATAGAGAACTGAAATCAAGTGAAAGTAATTTCACAGAAGTTTTGGTCAAATCATAAAAGAATAAAAACTATTATTTGCTTTAAAAACATTTTATCAATACTTCGGTGGTCTTCGTTGAGACGGAAATGGCATTAATGTTTAATCTTATTTTCAATGTTATAAACCTATAGAAAAACTAATAGACATTTATTGGACATTTTATATGCAACTAATGATTATGGGAATGGGATGTTGATTATGGGAATGGGATGTCGATCCAAATCAATCATAAGCTTCAAAAATACATAATCGCTGTCATTGTTTTGCAAAATACCAATCATTTTAAGACAATTGGCCTAAATTTGGTTCACTTTTGTATCACTTGAATAATACAAAAACATTTTGATTTAAATCATTAAACGATAATTAAATAAATACTCAAATCAAGATCACCATGGTCATTATGTTTGATCAAAGACCTAGTTTATTATAGTATAGATTACTATTTATTATTTCTAATCGATATATAATTGCATTCAATTCAGACAAAAAACAATTGAATGAATTTTTGTTTTCATTCTTCAGATCAAAGTTATAAACAAATAAATTACACTAACTTTGAGATAAGTCGAGTATTGGTAAAAATGTCACAAAAACTAAACCACAAAACAATTCAATATATTTTCAAAGCAATAATTCATTTTCAGACGTTTTTTCTCAATTTTTAAGATTCATTCGTCGATATATTGTTTAAAATATAGCGAAAACAGTTTGACGTTTAAAAGATAAAAGCGATTTATGAATGATGTATCCGATGCCAGAGAATCAACCCTTTCCTCCTGTGCCCTCACAGGCATACAAGCGATTGTCTGCCAAACAGAAGGACTAATAATCTATCACTAGATTCACAAAAACAGAAACCGAGAAAAAAATGAATTATTTCTAAATATTGTAAATGAAAGTGAAATCTATTGTTTTGAATACACTTTCAAAAATTCAATTATTTTTTGGGTTAAAAATTGAGAAATTGATTGAATTTTTTGTTTTTATAATAAATATCCAAAAGTAAAACATAATTATACTTACAATCGGTGAAAAAGTTTATCATTATATAGAGTTATGATATAAAAACCCTACAATTAGACATTAATTGCTTTCAACACATAATTCAATGAAATGCTAACAAATGTGACATTTATTTGAGATAACATTTGTATTGATATTTGAATATGAATTTCATTGGAAAACAATTGTCAAAAACAATACATTTTATTCAATAAACAAATGACTAATAATTAAATATCTGTAATAATAGTGAAATGTTTTTTTGTTTGCTTTTGGTTTCAATTCAAATGCACAACTAATTTGTCTTCAGGAACACCGATGCCTACCCTTTCATTTGTCTACCCATAGCCCAAGACGTGTCTCTCTAATGACAACAGCGCTCATCCAAACACTATCGGAGGGCTTGAATGCACTATGAATTAGATTTCAGTAATTTTGATGTTAAGCTCTTTTTA
The DNA here is from genome assembly GCA_034700825.1 of Quadroppia sp. Gr-Ori-00064. Taxonomy (NCBI): domain Eukaryota; kingdom Metazoa; phylum Arthropoda; class Arachnida; order Sarcoptiformes; family Quadroppiidae; genus Quadroppia; species Quadroppia sp. Gr-Ori-00064. The sequence continues at coordinate 3,174 of JAQIXR010001269.1, forward strand.
CGGTATTTTCTGTGTAGGAGTTCTACTCAAGACTGTAGGCCACCAACATTGCCATCACTACAAGCACTGGCATCATATGTATGGCCAGTGAATAATTATCGGCAAAAATAAAAGTTCGGGTGCTTTACATGAGCTCAATATCTAACTTAATAGCCAGAGTAAGTCAGCCCTTGACAACCAATTATGTATTGTTCTCTCAATCGGTTAGTTATGACTTACAACTGGCCATTGAATCCACGGAAATGAGTAGAGTTTGTATATTTAGGGCTTATTAACAAATTTAGTGCTTTTTGTCCAATAGAATATCCAATGATCTTATGTTCACTCAAAACCATTCATCTCAAAACCGAAACCAATTGCAAACAAATCTTCTGGTCATTGAACTGAATCTGTTTTGAATGTAAATTATTTTTAGTTCATTTCAAAAAATCTAATTTTTAAACGAAATTATTTTATGAAAAAATATTTTTAATAAACATTTTGACACCTCTTCTGACTTTCAGTTTTAAAATTAGATGCAAAAAGTTATCCAACACTTAAAGAGCTGTCAAAATAATTTGATTTTAAGTAAAAAAACATTTTAAAAGTTTTCATATTTTAGTTACGCATCGATTTGTAGTTTTTTTTGATAAACAAGTCTTAACGCAAACATTCATTGTTTTATGTCTATAATGTGTTTTGAAAAATACATTTCATATTTTCCACTAAAATTCATTGTTAACTAATGTCCAAATACTCACTTCGAGTCATATCAAACACAAATTATTATTTCAACTGATCCGGATCTAAAGGTGTTAATTGAAAAAGGATTTGTAGTTACTGTCGGTTTGGCTTTGTTTTTACATTTTCTCCAATTTCTATATTTTATACAAAAGTCTATAATTTTTACAGAATATGGCATTGGTTTGTATGAGCTCTTCTCACGACTGTCTGATTATGACTTCAATTATATATATTTCTATAATTTTGTGAAAACTTTTAACTTATTATTAAAGAAACAAAACTTATTATTCGGTAATGGTTTGAATTCACATATTTTTTAGTATATAAAGTAAGTCAGTGTTGGGTCTAATGAGCACTTGATTGCAATGCCCTAAGTGTGAAGTAGTGTGAAGTGCGCTTTGAGTGTCTGTCCATCAAATTATTTGGTAGCAGTTATACCACAGAATAGCTCCGATCACTTGAATCATGCAATTGTTAGGCCATTAGACAAAAGCAATTGTGATGTTGTGAACCGCTATAGACTTATATGACTCTCAAACCCAAACCCATTTGAATATACCATTCCGTGACTTTGTGGTGAAAAACGGAATCATTGGAAACATCAATACATGTATTAGTATTTATTGGTGCTTAAGCTCCGGGCCTTTCGTGGAAAATATGAAAAAATTAACAAATGTTAAAATTTATGCTCTCTTCGGCTCTTCCTTCCAATTACTGTTTATTGACAACATTTTTTGTAAAGCATTTTTGTTGTCTTAACTAAAGAGTTGTAAAACAGGAGTGTCTGCAAAACACCAACAACTCTACCAATTATTAAGCCTTTCCTTCCCTTCATCAATGATTGAGATATTAATTGAGTGTTTGCACCAATCGGTCGCTCAGAGAAAGTGTTGTCTTTGGACATCAATGATATTTTTGAGGCGAATACTCTATTCTGATAATAACTTCTTGAGCTAACCATTGATGACAAGTGAAATGTAAATCAAAAGCTCACATATAATGCGAATCATAGAAACTCATTGTCTGACTCGTGAGGAATGGCTTCTATAATAACAGTGTTTCGTATTTCATGTTTTGAAGCATTTATTTGATTGACTCAAACAAGTAGTGAATTATGATTACTCTATGCTATTTAGCTCTCTATCTGTCGTCTCTACCTTTTCCACCTTTCCTTTATAGCTAATCAATCTCTAAACAAACAGTGTTTCCAATAATGACAACAAGAAGTCTAATGAATTCATGGCAACGAATCACTCATTTATCTTAATTTTGTTCAAAAAGTTAATACAGAATTCATTGTTCAGTTTCATTGAACTCTAATAAGTTGTATATTCGTTAATGAAGGGAATGAATGGTAAAAACACCGAAGAATAGAGAAGAGAGTGAACCGAAAAATACGATTACATCTAAAGAATTATCAGTTTTAGGGAATCGTTCAAATTTAGGCAAACCTTGGACTTTATGCCAGTGATTGTAGCGCTGATTAACTATATTTAGGAGCATGTAATGGAATATTCTTGTATATGTGTAGGGGCTGTAAAGATAACAATTAAGGAGTAGTGGCCGGTTGTGGGTCGGCATCACTGCCATCACAACCCATCTCAGAGTTGGTTCGCATTTTCAGTAGTCTTTAAAAAGCAGTCAAATCGCTGGCAGTGAAAACATTTTCACTTTTTCTTTAGGTTTTATTTCACTTTCACTATCGAGACATACATTTGAATTCATGTTAACACAACTGTACGGCAGCGCCGGTAGAGATAGCGCACTGGCATTTGGGATACCAATCAAACCAGTAATGTATCGATAATTAGATGAAATTATCAAAAAAGATATGTTTTTACTCAAAAAAAATTTCAACTCAAAAAAAGAAACCAATTTTGAACTATTTTTACAATAAAGTTGTTGTAAAAAAACTCATAAAAATTTCACTCAAATTGAGAATCGTTTTAAACAAAATCCGAACCGAATTATTACTACTGAAGAAGACATAGACCAAAGTCAAGGTCATCGATAGAAAGCATTTTCAATCTTATTTTCCAACAACTGATTCGGTTATTACAAAAGAAGTGATTATTGAGAGCCAAAACCATCACTTTTGGCCCAAACTCTCAGTCTCTCCACTATAGTGTTCAGTGCTTTACACAACTGTGCCATCAATTGAGTCAATCAATGTTCAATCGTTGAACAAACCGGAGCTGATAAGGGAGACCATAAAATACATAAACTAATGCATTCCTTACTAACCATTGGACCAAACAATGAATAAATCTATCAACAGATGAGTCAATGGAAAACATTTCTCTTTTCTTACTATTATTTTATTTTTTTTAAAGAAAACCGAATGAAAATTATTATTCTTTGAACGAAAAGTAGAAAATTGGCTAAAATTTATATGATTTTCTACTCATAAGAGGAAAGTTGTTTTCTTATATTCTGTAATACATTTTCAATATAGTATTTTCTGAATACAAATTTGGCTTTTTTTCAGTGAATTATTTATTCGTTTCATTTGATAGAGATTTAAATCAAATATAAATTTAAAATAATCTTTAGTGCAATGAATGTATGATAAAAGTGAGAATAAAGTGATTTATAACTATATTTGAATTGAATTTTGTATTCATTCGTTATTCTGTGAAAACATAATAAAGTTTTAACAATTGGATACTCTATTCACTCACTCATCAATTGGTCTTATATTATATGATAAAACGTTTTTTCAATTTTTTGCATCACTTTTGCAATAGAATATTGAACTCAATTTTGATTTCTTAATATTGAATTTAAATTGAATTTTATAACAAAATAAAGATTTTTAAAAAATCAAAATTTATTTTTATCATTAAATTTATTACAAAATTAGATGTTTAACAAAAGTTTGAATATTTTTATGTTTAAATATTGCATTTAAAAAATATTCAGTTTTTATTGTTTACAAAAATACAAATATTAGAGAAAATTATATAAGTTTTGTTTATTTAACAAAATTTTTATAAATATTTTATAGTAATGAAAATAGTTTTAAGTTTTTTTTGAGTATCGATTAGGCCTTAAATGCTTAAAAGTAAACATTGATATCAATTGAGTTAATAATATTTTACATTAAATTTATAAACAAATAAATGATTTTTAAATATTAATATGAATTATAATATAAGACAATCTTTGAACTACCCTTTCATAAGCATTTCGTTGAGTGCCATAATATAGTGCTGAGCCATTTGTAGGGTTTCATATTTAGATAGCTTAGAGTCACCACCAATACCTGGGACGACATCCCTGAGCCGATCAAAAGCAATATTCAGTGAATGCATACGTTTTCTCTCTCTCGCATTTGCAGCCACTCTTCGCTTCTTGAGAACAAACGGAGAACCACTTCTCACCGACTCTTTCGATGAACTTTTTTTGTTTCGTTTTTTACGGCTTTTCTTTGCGATGATTATGTGTTGGTTTGGATCTGATTCACTCAATGAGTCCTTCACTAAGAATGTTGTGTTTGTACTCAAAAACTTCTGATGCGATGAATGAATTGAATCATTTGATGGCGAACTACAAGAATAGTCATCGATGGATGTCATGGATGGAATGGATGGAATGGATGAGACACTGGTGTCAAAAGAATCGATGGTCAAGTGATTCAATTGAATGTCGTTTACGTTCTCAAAACAAAATGTATTATTAGTGAAGAAAATGTTATTGTTTTCAGACATTTCCGATTGTATTGAAAGTCTTTTTGAGTTCACAAACAAATTAAGGTATAATTCAATTCAATTTTAGAACATAGGAGTCGTCGGACATCACTGGTGGCAATGAGAGGCACAGGTAGTGTAGCGGCACTTCTTCATGCAGTTGTGTGAACTGAACCAAAGAGACTCACCTTTTATACGGCACGTATAGCTCCACCACTGCCGACATAGCGCAGAGCCAGTGCATCATTATCTTGTCAGATAACAAGGGAAAGGCATCCAATCCACGCGCTTTAGCCCGAAGGCAACGGCAGACTACAAGTCGCAGTCCATTCGCATTTGTTTGTATGAGATCTCACTCTCTATTGTTGTTCAATATATGTCTCATTGAAGGAATCGTTTGTCAAAAGCCATATACAGTACATCCGATCAATTCGTTTCTCAATTTTAAAACTCATTTTTGCCTTCAATTCAATAAATTTCATTAATATATAAATCATTTTCATTGCAATCATTTCAATATAAACTCTCAAAGACTTTGTGTAAACTCTTTATGACTTATTTTCGATGTTTTAATTTAGTGTCACATAAATCATAAACCCTTTCCATACGAATAGAAAATGCAATTTTAGTACAAGTTTTCAATAATTTTTAAAAATAGAGAAAAATATAAATTAATATTTATTTTAAAAAGCATTATATCTTTTGGACCACAAAACGATTTTTCAATTTTTTCTTAACAAAATTGAAAACATAATGAAGTTTTCAGAAGAATTTGTGTTTAAGAAAACAACTTATTTTGTAATAGTTTTGGAGAACAGTTAAAGACAGTTAAAGACAGTTATGATTCATTAAAAGTGAAAGTAATGTAAAAATGTTTTCAAACATTCAGACATTCATTGGAATTGAACTACAATTAGACAAACGAAAGAATATTCATCAAAACAAATGACTTAATAAATATTCATATATTTTTGTACTCAAAGCCAACTGTTTTTTTCATTATATCCATCCTCAATGACCTATCGGTGCTCTCACTCCCTAATGAGTTACTGTAGTAATACTGTATTGAATGACCACATATTGTATGCAATCAATGAAAACAGTCATAAATAGTCATTTTGATGAATGGCATTTCGGGAACTCATAAAAGGCTATCTGAGCTATACCTTCGATGCACTGTTGGGTACGGTTTGTGTTATTCGTCTTTTACTCAAAAAATCTCTTCCGCCAGAAATGCGAAGAAAACAAATGCACTGTTTTTGAGGCTTTCTATTGTTTGGCCAAAAATAAGCCATTCATAAGCCTATCATAAGTTATTACAAGAGGAACACCAGAACACCGGCCAAACCAACAGCGAATACACATTTGTCAGTGAGTTTGGGTCTGAATCTTATTGACATCCATTGAACCAATTAAGTGGACAATGGAATAGATTCGAAACAATTTACTTGCGCTCAGACCTACCTATGCTCTAATGTTCTCAATTGAAGGCCACTATTATTTCACTTTTATTCTCGTCTTTCGTTTCTTTCGGAAACAAATTACTCAAAAGATAAAGATTTCACTCATTTATTAAACAGTTATAACCAATTAGACGGCGCCAGGGGTTAGGGGTAAGTGAGACGAACTGAAATGAAATATTTCATCAAAAATGATTTCATTCAATAATATCAGACCAATTGAGAGGGGTTTCTCTCATCTCAAAGTAACAAATATTTTCTGGCATACCATATACACCCAACTGTTCTAGGTAGAATGACATGTTGTTGATGAAGGCTATACATGTATAGAACACAGGGTCATAAGAGTGTAGTTCATCTAAGAGTGAATTTAATAAATAAAGTTTTGATATAAATAAATAAATGTAAGACTATTTCTATTGGGTTTAAATTGCTATAAAACTTAATGTTATTTATGATTCTTTACACCAAAAAAATATAGAATTAATTCATAAAGTTTTTAAACAAAATTAACTGTGAATCTCATCATTAGGTCTGGCCTGAGCTCATAGATCTCTCATGCATGGACGTGGCCCTCAAGCGCTTACAAGTCATCACTAATAATATTGTTTTGACATATTTTTTAATATGAAATCAAAATTAACAAATAGTTTACACAATAATTATTTAGTATATGTATAGCACTCGACCGTCAACTCTATTGTTAACCAAATCTCTAACTTATAATAACTTTTGTTTTTGATCGTCACTTGAATTACATTTATTAAAATATCTTTTAAAAAATCTAACTTTTTTCAAGTTATTGTAAGTCATATTCTTTAGAAAATATAAAAATATTCTCAACTTTTATATTATATTCACATTTCAAGAGTCAATCTATTCATCAGAAGTCATGCAAACTATTGTCTTGTTTTTGAATCTCTTTAATATTTGAAAAAACTTTAGAATTAAAGATATAATAAATGTCTTCAAATGTTTTTCAAATAATTAAAGGTCTAAAGAATGACTACAAGTATTTGAGTGAGTATTTCATTCACTAATAAGACAGGAAGTTCTGGGAATATAGCGCACGATAAAGTGGTCGAAAGGATGTAGGGGTGGAGGCGATGGTAAGGGGCCTGTACTTCGTATTGATCTGAACGGAAATACTCATAAGCCTGAGTACAGCCATAAGCCATACAACAGTCTTCTTCAGACAATTATTATCTTTGTTCCGAATAATATTATTTGAAAGCATTGAACCTATTATTGAAAATAATTTGCATTTGCTGTAAGTGATAGAAATATGTTTAATAGGTTTGCAGTCATTTCAGAATTACAACAAAATATAAAATTCATTTTTCAAACCATCCCTTCCTTTTAACGGCTTTATACATGTATTTTGGAAATATAGATAATACAAGTGCTTGATATTGAAATGTTAATCAATACTCCAAATTAATTCAAGAATAATTTGTCGACTTTTGTGCCTATATTTGCGTACAATATATTTGAATACTTAAAAATTGTATTCATTTCTTGTAATTATTCTTTGTTTTATTTAAACTTTAATTGTTAATAATGTGTTAAAAATAATCATTTGTGACATAAATAATAAATTGTCGAAAATATATGTCTTTTTTCTCTATTGTTTTGTTTTTATTTATGAATATTCTTGAAGTGATAAAACATAAGTGTTTTATGTTTTTAAATCAAACTATTATTACATTTTGTGATAAGAATTTTATTGTTTTGAATATTCATGAACTGAAATGAGATTTTATTTTATTTTATTTGAAAGATATGTTTGTGAAGACTATGTCTAATAATGATTAGTCTTTAGGTGTTTACATAAAAAACTCATTAAATACTATATTAAGTGTTTTCACAATCAAGTTATAAATTAACTATCATTTTATTAATACAATGTATTGAAGAAATAAACGAAAAACTAATTAAATGAAATATAAAATTACTTTTTTTTATTTTAAACAAATCTTTAAAATTATCGAATATTTTATAATTTATTTAAAATAATTTATTTATTATGTTTTGAATTCTTAGAACTTTTGGGAATATATTCATTAAAGTATGAAATGAAAAATAATTTACAATTAAAATAAATTATATAATTATAGGAATAAACAGTATATTCAGTCATAATATTATTATTATTTAATATTTCGTTAACTGATTATCACTTAAGAATAGCTCAGGTCTTCATTCGAGCATATCTTATATAACAATCTTAGAGCACAGGTATAGTATCCGAGCCATCAATAAAACTGTTCACTGAAACGGAAAGTTTCTTAACTTTCGTGCGACCATATAATGCACAATATCTTATACTACCTGTGCTCGTGTCTGGCATCGGGCACTCATCTAATTTGGCTCAAAGCAAAACTCTTTTAATGACAAGTAAAATGAATATAAAACGAAGACTCGATTAAATGATAGGCTTTTACTTAAAGATTTGAAGTCTTTTTTTCGCAAAGCTTTTATGTGAAAATGATATACATTTGTTTGAGACGATTATTCTCTACTAAAAAGGGGCCATAATTTGAATTTTTGGTCAAATATTCACTTCAAATGCAATTATAATATGATTCGTGCAAAATATATTCCCGTTATTACACTGTATTTTGCAATTTTCACACCTTTTTTCGCTTAAAAACAAAGCAAAACAAATGGCAAAACATTATATTTCACATAATTTTTCCTATCCAATAATGCGGGTCTTTTTCAACACAATTTTCAAATAAATATTTCCAAAACGTCTCTACAGTTATTAAATTGATTTTTGATTACAATTTAATAACTTAAATCTCGTTTGCAATGTTTTGCACTAATATTCAAAAGAGAGAAACAATATATCTATTATTAATTCATATATTGAATCATATAATCATTAATAGATTTATTGTTTAATGATTTTCTTTATCTAAAAACACGGACAACAAAAGTGATGCTCAAATTTGCTATAAATATAATTTGATTTTCAATAACGCAATTGCAATACAAATATTTGACTTTTTTTATTCAGTAATTTTTTAGCAAATTTTAATAAAACTCATAAAAGAAAATAAGTTTTAAAATTGTCACGAATATAGACCTCCAGACCTCCCATCACTGCAGAGAATATAAGCTTTAGACTAATTGCACGAATGTTTGAAACGATTTTAAAAATGATATATTTTTTTAAAATCAAATTTTTGTCAAAACTAACACAAAAAATGAGAATTTCGTAAACAAACAACTGATGCATTGAATTCGCTTCATGTGGCCAATAATAGGACAGGTAGTCTGCAAAGTATAATAGTTATATGACTTGTAAGGGCCGTGGGTTAGCATAAAGAGCATCATTAGAATCAATTTGAAATACCGTCTGAAATGGACTTGAAATCAATAAATCATTTCTTTCAACGTTTATAACATTATACAATAAAATCAATTTTCAATTCAATTACTAATTAAATATTTTTAAAAATATGTACAAAAACTGAATAAAAATTTATAAATAATAAGAATAAATATAATTTTACTCAATTAAAGCTTTGGCCCAATGTTGATGTATGGCTCAAAACAAGGACCCTGATGTAAATGGGCATTGAATTCGTTGATGTCTTATAGAAAGATCATTATTAGTAGTGCTATTAAGGCATTTAGAAGCGAGACGATCAAACATGAAGAGGTCAGGGATGTCACTAATTTCGTTACTGTAATTGTTTGGGATCTCAATATTAGTTGCATTTTGAAGGCATTGGGGGCTAAGCACAGCCTGTGCTACACAGGAACATCGTTACGGTTCTGGTTGTCAGTGCTTCCAACAAACAAGTGCTTCTTATATAATATTATCGCACTTTACGCTCCTTTGCATTGCTTTCAATTTTGTACGACATTTGAGGGCGTGTTTTGAAGACATAACACAATCTCTGCCCAACACTGACGAGAGATAAACTTATTTTGCATTCAATTCATTGGTTTAATTCATGTAAAGAATAATAGTTTGAAAGTAATTATTAGTGACTTATTATTTGCAACAATTATTGCACTTTTTTATGTAAAAATTCAAATACTTGACTGAATTCAAGCATTCTTTGCAATCATTAAATAAATGCTTTTTATGATAGATCTATAGAATGAATGTCAGCTTTTGCAGCACATGTATGTCTTGGGACAGGGATTGACTGCTCTGTATATAACTTATTGTGATTTACTATAAGTTAAAGAGTTAGGCACTAATGATGTCTTTAAGTATATGGCCGGGCATTTGAGTGAAGGGTTGACGACCAGTACATCACATTTGACAACTTCACTGCAATTGATTACATACCGGCCCTTCGCTTGTCTACAAAAGATGATAAAAACTATTTTTATGAGCCAAGGACAGTCGTTGAGGCAATGCCTGAGCCCTGTAATTGATCACAAGTGCAGAACATTGAAGCATAACACTGACCCCGGCCACCAATGGAGCTGTTATTAGCGACTTCTGCTAAATTGGTTGGTCTTAAGCGGAATGGCTTTGCATTAGAACAGGTGAACGAGTATTGCATTGGAATTCATTGCATTTGACTCCAAAGACTTGGGTTTAAATTGGGGATAATATTTACTATAAAATTGATGTCACGTAATGTGAATGCAATTATAGATTTGGAGTTAATTATAATATAATGAATTGATATAAGGTTTGGGAAAGACATCAAACGTTGTGTTCATCCAAACTATTGGTGGAATCACAAGAAAAGTTAAAATATTGCAAAACTTTTTATCATTTGTCAAAAAGAAATGAAATATTCTTTACGTAATTTCAATGTGTTTTAGGGATTGCGTGATTCAAAGCACTTGTAGTTCTTTAACGAACTTCGGGTGCTATTGATAGG
>JAQIXR010001270.1:0-13901 GCA_034700825.1 Quadroppia sp. Gr-Ori-00064
AATCGATGAAAATGTTAACAAAGTTTTTATTTATGTGTTTTATAAATACAGAATAAAAAGAGACTTATTTTTGATTAAAAAAAATAATTATAATTTTTTTTCGGTCGAAAATAATTCGCAAAATAAATATAATTATAACAAAAAACACATTAATTATGATTAAAATAAATAATAATTATTACAACAAAACCGAACCGAAGGATCAGTTGATCTAAAGAGCGATCTCAGAGATAATGTTATTGACGGCCGAATGATTGGTGTAATTCGTCGTGAATTTGTACTGACTTCTCGTCTTCTCATGTCTGGCCATATTCCGCCTTTCCGTACAGTTCGAGTACATGAATGCCCGCAACTGGTCAAACTGCAGGGGCACAGACACACAAGAAAGGGGTGAGCGCACATATAGCCAATGATTATTACATGAAAGAAATGAATGTCTTTTTATAACATATTTTTAGACTTTTTTTGTTATTTGAAAACGAAATTCAATGCAAAAAATAATGTTAAAAACATTTGACATTACTTTGAAGTTATGGCTCATAAAGCAGTAGATGATGGGGTCGACCAATGCGTGTGCCATCGATAGGAAGTGACAAACGAAATATATGCCAACGTATAGATTGATCTGGAGTGTTTTTGTGTGTGTGTGCAGGGGTTTTGTCATAACAGGGGGGAGATTGTAATAAATATTCATTGATTGGGATATTATTTTTTATTGATTAGTACTTGAAATAGCGATGAAAGGGCGCGACAGCTGTCACACAGCCACAGCACCATATTGAGCACCTGGATGGGCAGCCAGCACACGGCGAACGATATGACCAGGATCACCAACATCTTCACGATCTGTATTTGTTTTTTGTTTGTTTCAATCATTTGTTTTCAAGTCTTTGTTTTAAGTGAAGATTTTTTTTCTCATACAAACCCTCACTCTATTGTGCTGTTGGACGTGATCTCTGTTGGAATTGCCCGGCACCGTATGCCTGGCGCTGGCCCTGCCTATCGATATGTAGAGAAAGCTGAGCCCAAACATCGGTATCACGAATGTGAAGACGAATATTAATGTCGTGTAGACTTTGCCACTCAATTGGTGTTCCCATAGCTCTCGACAGTCGTACAACACTTGGTTCCTATACGTGAACTCAACGGCTCTGCACTCAACCAGTTGTGGAGAACTCAAACAAATGCCTATTTATTTAAAAAGTAATTTTTATTATAAAACAAATAAAATATTTTTTTTATTTGAATCTCATTTCAATAGAGAGATTGAAAAACTGAAATCCTTTTTGAGACTCAGTTTTCATATGCAAAACAAAACACAAAAAATTAAAATTTATTCTAAAATCAAAATGAAATTTAAAATTCAATTCAAATTAGACTAAATGTCGGCTTTTTTTTGAAAACATATCGCTTTTTAATAGAAATATATCTTGTTTTTGAGAAACTTTATGTTCGGAATCGTTTTAGAAAAATTTATTACTTTTTTGAATGAAAATCCATTATTAATCCATTATTTCTATTGTGTTTCACTTTTATTACATTTTTTGTATTTATTTCTCAATAATAATAACTTATTTTTTGATCGCATTTTTTCCCCCTCTTTTGAAATCAATTATTTAAAAAAACGTTTACAAAAATAAGTTATTATAAGTTATTCACAAATATTTTTGAATGAAAATTAAAAGTTTTAAACAAAATTTTTATCCAAAACTCAGCGAAAGGTATGATTGAATTTATGCTCAAATAAATAATAATAAGAAATTTGATTTTAAATTATTTTTGTTACAATTTACTCATTCATGTGTTTTAAGCAAATATTACACAAACACTATAAACGAGTCATTGAATTGTGATTTTGAATAATTTATTTACAATTTTTTTTGGACTGAAGTTTTATTTGCGAATAAAACGAATGATAAAAAAAATATTATATATAATATTCTCACCCAATATCCAAATGATGGCAATCACAGACTTTGTGTGTCTTTCAAAGTATATTAAGCCCTCAAACGGATAAACGATTGCAAAATATCTGTCATAAAAAGGGATGAAAAATATATTTTTATATTATATTCAAATCAATTGAAATTAATTCAGACATCCATTAAATGTCTGTTTGTCTGGAAAATTGTTTAACAATTTTTTTAATTAAGTTTATATTAAGCTTCAAATAATTACTTTCAAAGTCACAGAATATTCTTTGACACAAAATTACATAATAATATTCTAATGACTACTCCTTAAGAGGATTTCCAATACATAACGACAAAAAAGGACTTATATTTAGATTAGGATTTTATTCACAATTTATTATTCATAACAACAACAAAAAAATCATATTTTATACACACAAAAAAACGCAAAAATCAAATGAAATATTAAAATCATATCACAAATTGGACAACAATTTATGCATTTTATTCGTTCACATTTGACAACGAAATAAATGAAAAACGAACCAAAAATTTGCACTCAATTTATACTATCATTGCAATCATGTCATAACTATTGCCTCGAATGAGATATCACTGAAAATAGAGTACAAATAATAATAAATATTTATTTATTCAATACTTTTCTCTCACTATTAATGACTCAAATCCCACATAAGAGGGACTAATAAATGGGAATTATATGTGAGTCGAGAATTGCCATTCAATGTCCAGTGGCGATTAGCGCTGGTAATTATGATCCGGGTATTGCTCTCTCAATAATCTTTTTATTTTTTTCACTTATTCTTACGCTATGTTATAGAAAGACATGTTTGGATTGAATAATAATAAATCTGTTTATCATTTCTATTGACAACGGAATAAATAAATTTCATAAATATATAAATGATTTTCATTTCATAGTATAATTCAATTCTCTCAATGCCTTCGTCTCTGCCTATGAGTGCAAATACATGTGATTTTTTTTTCGTCGAAAACAACCTATGATTTGCTTTATATTTCAATATGAAATCCATTCTTATTATTATAATGGCTTTTATTATAATAAAATGTGCACAAGAATTTCATTATATGACCAAGGGGGTATTGGATTAATATTTTAATGTAGATTACATATGACAAAAGATTATATTATTTGTCAAAAATAGTTTTAAAATATAATAATTTGGATTAAATTTTGCAATTTCTATAACTATTGTTATAAGTCCTTAAATAAATAATATTACAAATATAACCCTTAAGGGGTGTAATCTTTCTAATGCATTATTGCTTGGAGAAAAAAGAATAAAAATAAATTGAATTTATTGTACTTTTATTAAAATATAGAGTAATATTGAATTGCATTGAAATGAAAGCAAAAAAAATTATTTTTTATATTATATTCCAATAGAAATAATTGAATAAAAAATAATTGAAAAAATCTCTGAAAAAAATCTTATATTTATTGTTAACATTTCGTTGTTTTATAATAACTTATATTTGAAAAACATTATCAAAAATCGAGTTCAGAAAAAAAGAGAGTATTTTTCAATTGAAAGACAAATGTATGCAAAAGACATGTGATGTCAAACCCTAATTATAGACTGTTTTTGTTGTGAAACGAATTTTTTTTCTCTCATTAATTGTTAGTCTCATTATATTTATAACTAATGTTTCATTTCATTGACTCCTAGAGAGTCGACTGAGAGTCGAAAACACGACTTTCCATTAGGATAAGCATTGGCACAGAAAAACATAACAAGGTTTTCATATATATCACATATCAGTCATTGATAGCGATTTTTCACACACAAAAATCAAGGGGTAATACCTTTCGATGCCGATGGCCACCAACGTGTAGACGCTCACACATACGGCACAACTGGTGATGAAGTTCGTTATGGGACACATGACGGACGGGAATACCCACTGGCCGTACATGAAGTCCGTGTAGGAGAACGGTATGGAGAACAGGGCCATCAAGATGTCGGCGGCGAAGAGATTGATCAAATACTTGCGCAACTCTGCGGCCGAGCGCTGGCCAGTGATGAGCGTCACGATGGCCGTGGCGTTGCCGATGAAGGCCAACAGCGCCGTTATTATGTAACTGACCGTTATTATCGTCTGGTAGGGCTGTGACAGCGCCTCCAGTTCGTAGTCGTTGATGTTGGCCGAGCCGTTGGGCGGAAAGGGATCCATAGCCTACCACAAGCACTACAAAAGTGACCTTATTATAGCACCGACTGATTATTTCGAGTGGAATTCCTCTTTGTTTTCGTATAAATACATAATCTTTTCTGTTATACAAAAAGCAAAACAAATTTTTTTTTGTTTTTCTTATGTTCTTAAGAAGTGATGCGAAAGCGACTGACGAGAGGAATGGGATCTCACATCCAAGTGTTGGTCTTTTATGTCAAGAGCTTCTCATATATATTGTATATAAAGCCCACGATTTTCTCCACTCTCTATGTGTTGAATACAATTGTATTGCAGTTGCGTAAACAGGGCTAAGACTACCGCTGCCAATCCATCACCAAATCGCCTGTTCCCACCGAGAACTAACTGTGCATTTTTTTATGTCCAGATTAAGTGTAATAATTTCTGAGATAAAGTGTGCGACAAAAAAAAAAATTAAAAGCCTCTTATAGTGTCTGAAAGCACTGGCAATAATTGCCATTCATGTCAATCATCCAAAATCAATGTCAACCCAATGACATAAAATGGTCCAAACCTTTCAATTGGGTGCTCGTGTTTGAGGGGAGAGAGGGAGAGAGAGAGAGAAACAAGAAAATCGTTTTGTCTTTTATCCATAATAGCCGACAATCCATGAAATGATCGATTGATTTGTCATTTAATTCCTGTTATGAATGAAGAACTTTCGATAACTCTATTAAGCCGTTCCTCAAACCCATTTCCAACGGCTTCCGTCATCTCATTCTGATAGACACGTGTGTGTGAGTGTGGCGTCCATTCGGCGCCTTTATCTTCGTCACACACGAGGACACAACTGACCGATATCTTTGATATGACTGATAAATGGCTGCGAAAAATGAGGAAAAAAATAGATAAAAATTATGTTATTTTAGATAAAAAACTAATTTTTTTCTTAATATTGTATTTCATTCTTCAATAAATTCAGTAATTATTTTTCGAGCAAATAATTAGCCTTTGAGTGAAAGGCATGTTTTCAACCATAATAATGATATCCTATTAATAATTATTTTATTATAAATAAAAATATATATTTAAAAGTCATTAAACAAAAAACACATAATTTTTTTTCTCTTTTGAAAAACTATTGAAAATTTATTCAATCAATGCGTAAAAAATAGATTACGATTTCTAGTGTAATGTCTGTGAAAAAGCAATGGTTTATATAATGATTTGTTAACTCATTTATATCTATAATAACGATATTTGACTAATGAGACAAAAGCTGCAATTATTTGTGTCTTTGCTCTACATTTTTTTGCGCTCACAATTGAGTGTCAAATCATTTATATATTAATAACAAAACGAAAAAAAAAGTTTTGTTTCAAAAAAATAATAATTTTTAGTCTATTTTTTCATCAATTGATGACCAAAAAAATTGTTATTTTAAAACAAATGTTTAATAATAATTGAATCAAAAAAAAATATAATAAATCAATCCTTACCTCTGACCTGATAAACATCATGATAAACATACCAGTGCTCTCCATATACCTGTGCCGCTCATAATTGTCAATCGCATCCGGAATATATATCATTCAACGCAACGTCAAAAACAATATTTTGTTATCGATTTCACTGTTTAAAATCAACTCTCATTTCACTCATGAATTCATATAAAAATCAGTTTATTTTTGTATTTTTTTCGTCTGGTTTTTGACTGATTTTCACAAAAAAAGTTATTCACATAAAAGAGTTGTAAAATTTTTGATAAAAAAATTCAAATTTGTAAAAAAATTATTTGTTCAACAATTATGTGATAACACATAAACAGATAACCCGTATAAAAATGACTGCATTTCTATCATTGGATTTATAGCAACGCAAACAAATTTGTGTCAAAAACTGTCGCATCCTTTTTGTTGTTATTGTTTCTCAATTGTAATTAAATTGTTTGAACCAAATGTTTACTCAATATTTTGTGATAGACTTTTAGTGCGAAAAATAGCCATTAGTTTCAAATCAAATCATATTTTTGTTCAATAAAAATATAAATCAAATGTTCGTTAAAGTGAAGCAAAAGATAATCACTTTTATAGTAATACTATTCCTTAAACTAGTGTTCAGTAAGTGTTTTATTAGTGTTCACTCCGTTTAATAGCAAAGTTCAATACCTCTGTTGACTATAAAAACACTAATCGGAAACAATTTATTTCATACACAACAGGCAATGGATATAAATATCGTACTTATAATTCAACGAAAGGTATGAGAATTTCCTGAATATTCTGTGCAATTGATTTCACTCAAACATTAACATTAATATTGATTTTGAGTGTAAAAAATAATTCCTTCAATTCTGTAGTGGAAACGACTGGAAAGCACTGTCAGACCAGCGATGACTTGCCGGGCGAGTGTCTGCCATACGCCCAGTGCTTCCATCAATACGATAGCCTGACATTACTCGAGAGGAACACCTGTATTAGGAGACAGGCAACGGATAGTGTGGGCGTCTGTTGTCCGATATTTGGCACATTCCGGGAGCCAGTGATCAAAAACAGTGATTGAATTCCGCTTTTAATTAATTATAACAAAAAAATTTTTTTGTTTTATTTACAAAAAAATATAGAATTTTTTTTTTGTTAAATGTTTTCATTGTTTGACTTTTATATGTGTTTTCAGTTCCGATAAAACGTCCAAAATATATGAAAAGGTCTAACAGTAAAGTCAATATTGATAAAAGTCTATTGAAGTTCGCCATCAATGAGGCCAGGGATGTCATTGAGAGACAGTTGTCAAATGAAAGGGATTTCATTAGAGCTGGTATTTTTCGTTAAACACAAAAGAATTCTTTTCTTCTCATTCAAAACGATTCTGAAATAATATGAGAAAAAAAATTTCTATCTTCAGGTCATATACAGAGGGACAACACAATGGAGAGCTTTCATCAGGGCTTCTTTGGCTCATTTGATCCCAGACGCAATCAGATTGCGAGGGACGGCACCTTTATCTTGGAGACGTCCAGGGTCGTTGCCCGAGAGTCAGTGCAAATACACTATTGACTAAAAAAAAATAATTAATTTTATTTAAAAATATTTTTTTTATTAATTATTATTTTTTTTCTTCAATTTTTAAGATTGGATTTAAAGCCAGAAATCTGTAGAGAAATATTACACAAGTATTGCCTGAAAAATACAACCCTTTCGCGAAAATGCTTTAATGAGACCAAATGTGACTCGTATTACAAGTATCGGAGCATCGATGGCACCTGTAATAACCTCGAGCACCCGAATTGGGGCCGGTATGTAATGCATAGAAAAAATGTTTTTCTTCTCACTGTTTAGCACTTACTATAAAATTCACATTCAATTTGCCAGAGCTTTGACACAACTGTCCCGTCTTATGCCAGCACAATATTCTGATGGAATCGACGAGTTCAGGGAGTCGGTGGAAGGGGAGCCACTTCCCGGCGCTCGTGAATTGTCAAGTTATGTGAGTTTTAAAGAAAATAATTTATTGTTCAAACATTTAAAGCAAATATGAAATAAAAATCAAATATTTATTCATTTAATGTTAGCTAACATTGACTGGAGATTCAGATCATCCGCATCTGTCGGTGCTATTCATGCAGTTTGGACAGGTATGCAATGCAGTCTCATAGTAAGCCCCTGTATGTAATTAGGTACCAGTTTATAGATCATGACCTGTCTCTTGGGATCCAAACTCGAGGTAATTTTTGAACAAAAGACTGAACGAAAAAATTAAATAAATGTCTGATTTTAATGACAATCAGCCGATACGGGCCAAGCACTGGCATGTTGTGGCCGCACACCCGATGGAGACTTGGCTCGACACCCGGCCTGTAAGCCTATTCCCGTACCACCCGACGACCCCTTCTACAGTCGATTCAACATAACCTGCAATAACTTTGTCCGCGCCATACCTGCGCCCACCGGCAGCTGTAGTCTTGGGCCCAGAGAACAGGCCAGTGCTGTCACGCATTTCATGGACGCTTCCCATATCTATGGCAGTGATTTCGAGAAGATGAAAGCCGTGCGCTCTTTTAGGGACGGTATGAAAGGGTTTGAAATGAATTGTCTTTTTTTCTAAACCATTATTTTTAGGCAAACTTCGCGTTTCGATAATAAACGGCAGAGAATTCCTTCCTTACGATGTGAATGGGCTGTCGGTTATATGCACAGCACCGGAAGGCGAGAGATGTATTTATGCCGGTATTTAAAAAAACGAAAAAATTTCTCAAAAATTTGTACATAAAATACTTGTTATATTAAGGGGACATTCGAGTCAACCAACAGTTGGGGCTAATTGTACTCCACTTAATGTTCTTCAGGTCTGCTATAATCACAACAAAAGAATATTCTTTAAAAAATAATTCTTTTTTTATTCTTCAGAGAACACAACAGAATAGCAACAGAACTCAAACGATTACAACCGGGTATTAATTGAATTAAAATCAGGGGTTTTTTTTTGAATTGAAAACACTATTGTCTCTCAAAGGCTGGTCCGACGAAATCCTATTCCAAGAAACGCGAAGAATAGTTGTCGCAGAACTCCAATGGATTACATACAACGAGTTTCTGCCCCTGGCTTTAGGTATGGCACACACAATGGGCACAGAATTTATGTTGTGCTTGCAATCGCACTGTCAGGTCGTCGTGTAATGAAGGATTTTGGCCTCTATCCCAGCCCCTGGGGCTTCGTCAGTACCTATAATCCCAAGACTAACCCAAGTATACTGAATGCGTTCGCGGGCGCGGGTTTCAGATGGCATACATTGGTTCAGGTATTCATTAGAAGAGAATATTCTTTACAATCAATGAAAAAACAAATATTCTTTGATTTCGCACTCAATCCAAGAATACATACAATTTGCTTAACTCTGACGGAGAGATCACATCAACCATATGGATGAAGGCTATATTCAACGATCCCACCGAAATGTATAGACCCGGTGCTGTCGATGAGGTGCTCTACGGAACTGTCGTACAGCCGACGCAATCATTTGATCCCACATTTGTTGATACAGTAATAGAAAAAAAAAATTTACAAAAGTTTTCAAATATTTATTTTTATCCATAAATATTTAGATCAAAAACCACTTGTTTCCGACCCCTGGTTCTAAATTCGGCGCCGATTTGGTGGCAATCAATATCCAAAGGGGTAGAGATCATGGGCTGCCCAGCTATAACGCCTTCAGAAAGATCTGTGGCCTCCCTGTGATCAACGATTTCGAGGACTTGAATGAATACTTTCGCGAAGGAATCGCTGAACGTTTTGAGCGAATCTACCGAAACGTGGACGACATCGACCTCTTCCTGGGCGGCACATACGAGAAGCCCCTCAAAGGCGCTCTCGTGGGGCCGACATTCGCATGCATTGTCGCCGAACAGTTCCGTCGAACGAAATGTGTGTTTCAATTATAAGAAAAGTTTTTTTTTTGTCGAAGAATTTTAAAACCAATTTTATGTCACTTTATGTCTCTCTATCTCTCAGTCGGCGATCGATTCTGGTTTGAAAACTTTGGTTTTAGGCATTCATTCACATTAGGTCTGAGTTTTTCAGTCACTCGTATATAATATGCACAAAATATTTGTTGTCTTTCTTTTTGTGAAAATATTTTTTTTTTGTTTCAAACTTTACACTAAAAAAACAATTCAAACCTTTAGCACAAATACGCGAAATAACAAAAGTCAGTCTTTCGGGGATCATATGTGCGAACGGGGATGACATCAAATTCTATCCGCCCCTGGCGTTGGTCCAGAATATCAATGGGTTCGTGAAATTTGTTTCATTGAAATTTTTCGATTATTATAATTAACTTTTTCACCCCTTATTACCCCTGAATAGAAATCGCCTGATGGACTGTTCCAATATGCCCAAGATCAATTTCAAGCATTGGAAGGGGGAAAATGTTTTCAATTTTCCCTTTTATTAAATCATTTGTTTTCTATCAAAATTAAAAAAATATTTTTATACAGAATATAATGCATATAAAAGTCAACTCATTTTGAACCCTTTCTAAGGGGTGGCGCATAATAATCGTGCGCTTAATTAACTATTTATTTTAGTATTGAATAAATTATAATAATTAAATTAAACGAATCAAGGGTAATATAGGAGAAATAACGAGTTTAAATATTGTCTTCATTTTTGTTTATTAAAACAAATTGAATAAAAGTTTTATTTGTTTTGTTTTTTGTTTAATATCTCATAACATATACACTGAACTCAAGACTACTGTAGAGTTAAAAATATTTATTGATTTGGTTATAATCTCATATATTATCACAAAATATAACAATACAATCAAAATGGTTGTAATGAATGGCATTTGATTTGAGTGAATATTTAAATAAATATCATTTTAAGTATTAATAAATTAAAATACTTTATATAACAAAACAAATACTCTTTTATTAAATAATATTTTTTATTATACTCTATATTAAAATGACTGATAGTTTCAATATATTGAGTATTTGTGATAAAATACAACAAAATATTAAACAAAGGATTAGAAAAATTCATATTTTTTGTGAAAATATATTGTTTATAACGAATGATGATATGGTGTATGGAATGGGAAGGAATGGATACGGGATTCTTGGTTTAGGACACGACTATGAAGTGAAGAAAGCGAAAATTATTCGTGAATTGTGTGAACAAAATATACAACAATTTTATATTGGATACAACTTTGTGTTGGCGTTGAGTAATGACAACAAAATATTCAGTTGGGGTCAGAATGATTGGGGACAGTTGGGAAGGGATGTGGAAATTAATCCTACCTTATATTCTAAACCAAATATCATTGAATTCTTTATCAATGAAAATATATCGCAAATATGTTTTGGTTTTGAACACATATTAGTGCTCACATCGGATAACGTTGTCTACGGATGGGGTGATAATCATTTCGGACAGATAGGTGTCGGACATAAAGGCAAAGAACTTTCAATACCTCAACAATTAATGACTTTATCTCAATATAAAATACAATTAATATATTGTTCACAATATTCATCATTCGCTGTCACAGACAATGGATTGGTATTGAGTTGGGGCGACAATTCTTGTGGTGAGCTAGGTCATGATAATGATGGGAATGAATGCATTTATTCACCAAAACAAATAGATATCTCAAATGTTGTGAATGTCTGTTCGAGTGATAATATGACATATTTTTTCACTAGTGATAAAAGGGTTTATATTTGTGGAGAAATTAATTACAGTTATAAAAAAAGAATAAAACAATTCAAACCCATATTAATTGACACGATTATAAAGATTGAATCAATTCTCACAATCGATAGCACATTAAAATCTATGGTAATATCTGAAAATAAATTATATATTCTATCAAATTGTGAATTAATTGAAACAAAATATAATAATTATTTCGACTATTATTGCAATGAATATAATATTACGTTTAAAACAATGGATTTGAACGAAGAGTTTAGACAAAAGATTATATATAATGAATACATGAATTTAATGGAAAAATTTAAGATTTGTTATAGAATTCAAGAAAATATTAAACAAGAAATCATTAAAATTCATGTTTTTGACGAAAATATATTGTTTATAACTAGTGATGATTTGGTTTATGGTATGGGAAGAAATAGTTACGGGAGACTTGGTATGGGAAATAACTATAGAGTTATTCAAGCGAAAATTATTCTTGAATTGTGTGAACAAAATATACAACAATTCTATATTGGATTCAATTTTGTATTGGCTTTGAGTAGTGATAACAAGTTATTCAGTTGGGGTCAGAATGATTGGGGACAGTTGGGAAGGGATGTGGACATTAATTCTACCTTATTTTCTAAACCAAATATCATTCAATTCTTTATTAATAAAAATATATCTCAAATCAGTTGTGGTTTTGGATATATATTAGTGTTAACATCGGATAACGTTGTCTATGGATGGGGTGATAATAGTAGAGGACAAATAGGTTTTAAAAATAGTGATATTATTTCCAAACCAAAAAAATTGATAATTCCTTTGAAATATAAAATACAATTAATATATTGTTCACAATATTCTTCATTCGTTGTGACAGACAATGGATTAGTATTCAGTTGGGGCGACAATTCTTGTGGTGTTCTAGGTCATGATAATGATGAAAATAATAATTGCATTTATTCACCAAAAAGAATAAATATATTAAATATAGTGAATGTCTGTTCGAGTTATAATAAGACATATTTTCTCACTAATGATAAAAGGGTTTATTTTTGTGGAAAATATTATTATAATTCAAAAGCGATTAATCAATTCATTCCAACATTAATTGAGTTCAAGAATAAAATAGATTCAATTATATCAATAAATTCGGGATATTATGGCAATTCTGTTGCCATGTCTAAGAAGAAAATATATATTCTTTCAAACAATGAATTAATTGAAACAAAATATAATAATTATTTCGACTATTATTGCAATGAATATAACATTACGTATAAAACAATGGATTTGAACGAAGGGTTTGGACAACAAATTATAATTAAAAATAATTTCAATGAAATCGATTTAATTGAAAAGTTTATAATTTGTTATGGAATTAAAAGAAATATTAAACAAGAAATCATTAAAATTCATATTTTTAAAGATTATTTTTACGGCTTTAATATATTGTTTATAACGAGAGATGATATGGTCTATGGATTGGGAGGGAATGCATTCGGATGTCTTGGTTTGGGACATAACAGACCTATTGAAGAACCGAATATTATTCGTGAATTGTGTGAACAAAATATACAACAATTTTATATTGGATGGGATTTTGTATTGGCTTTGAGTATTGAGAAAAAATTATTCTGTTGGGGAAGAAATACATTTACAGATTTGGGAAGAAAGAGCGATAATCGAACAGAGTATTTAAGACCAAAAATAATTGAATTTTTCATAAATAAGAATATATCGCAAATTAGTTGTGGTTTTGGACATACATTAGTGCTCACATCGGATAACGTTGTCTACGGATGGGGTCATAATATTTATGGACAAATAGGTGTCGGAAGTAATGATAAAGTCATTTCAATACCAAAACAATTAATAACTTTATCTCAATATAAAATACAATTAATATATTGTTTACAATATTCGTCATTCGCTGTGACAGACAATGGATTGGTATTGAGTTGGGGTAGCAATATTTTTGGTGTTCTAGGTCATGATGTTCAGGGTAAATATCGTTTTTATTCACCAAAACGAATAGATATCTTAAATGTAGTGAATATCAGTTCGAGTGATAATAAGACATATTTTCTCACTAATGATAAAAGGGTTTATTTTTGTGGTGAATATAATCAAATAATTCAATTCAAACCGATATTAATCGACACAATTATAAAGATTGAATCAATTCTCTCTGTCGATAGTACATTAAAATCTGTGTTTCTGTCAGAAAATAAATTATATATTCTATCAAACAATGAAATAATTGAAACAAAATATAATAATTATTTCGACTATTATTGCAATGAACATAAGATTACGTATAAAACGATTGATTTAAACGAAGAAATTAATAATAATTTTAACGAATTTCTATCCATCGCTTCGGGAGGTTTTGGCACTGTATTCAAAGTTGAAAATAAATTCAATTATAAAGTATATGCCATAAAAAAGATTGAAATAAAAGGTTTTTATAAATATTATCAAAAATATTTACATTAAATTATATTTTTTATTAATTAAAGAAATTTCTGAACAAAACTCACAATATATGAGAGAAGTATTGCTTTTGTCTGAAATGAACAGTGATTTTGTGGTCAGATATTATAC
>JAQIXR010001271.1:0-13886 GCA_034700825.1 Quadroppia sp. Gr-Ori-00064
ACTTTAACTCCCTCTAGTGTCTAAACTTTAGCAGTTAGGGAAAAGTGCCCATGGACACTATTGATTGTCTTGACCTAATTTACAAGAAAATCGAAAAAAATTTCGGGGGCGGAGAAGGCCCACTTCCCATAGACTTCAAAACATGGTCCTTTAAAAACAAATTCTAAGTCGAGATAAAAAACTTTGAAAATTATGAATATTTCTAACACTTAAATCTAAATCATTATATACTTTGACTCCAGAATAGAAAACAGTATTTATATAGCATTGGAGTCTTCTTGGGTTTGATGGGAACTCTAGTTCTCTGTTGGCGGTGGTTCGAGTCGTCCTCCCAGTCCTCTTGTAATTGAAAAATTTGTGGCACATCTTAGGAGACAATTCGTTAAGACATCGATAGATAAAAATACAACAGAAGTAATCCCTTCTAATAAGGAATGGTTTCCAACAAAGTCTAACGAACAGAAACATAGCGTTCATATCAGAGGACAGTATGACATGAGCTGCCCTTCGCTGCAGACTTTCAATTCGTTTAAGATGTGATGGATAAGTGAAGCCGTAAACGCATACACAATAATCAGTGATTGGGACCACAAGTGCTTTATAGATAATGTTCATTATATTGCATGAAAGAGTGCTCCGAAGTCTAGAGATGACGTTCACTCTTTGTCTGACTTTATTGGCGATGATATCAATGTGTTCTTTGAATGAAAGTCTTTCGTCAAAAGTAATGCCAAGTATTTGGACTGACTTTACTTTATGAATGGGTTGACCATCGATTATGAGGTTGAGATCAGGAGATCATTAAGACTGATGTTTAGATATTTAGACTTTTTTGTGTTCAGTTTCAGTCGGTTTTCTGTCATCCATTCGTTGATGAGTTTTAACGATGAATTGATTTTTATTTCCAACTCTTCATAATCTTTGCCAAAGAATACCATTTTCGTGTCATCGGCGTAAAGGAAAGGCTTTCCTTTGATCTGAAGTTTTGTTAAGTCATCGATAAAAATAGAGAACAGAATCGGTGACAACAGCGCCCCTTGAGGTACACCCAGTGTCACAGCTCTGTAACCCGACAGCTGTTTGCCTTCTTTTACATACTGTGATCTATTGGCCAGAAATGAGTCGAACCATAGAAGGGAAGGCCAGTCGAGACCTAATCTGTAGAGTTTATAGAGAAGTATTGGATGAGAGACACAATCGAAGGCCTTCTTAATGTCGAGGAATAAGACACACACTTTCAAACCGGTGTTTTAATCATTAGTGGTTGTTATGAGTGCTCTGTTGTCGGCGACTATACATGTCGTGGCCTTATATTACAGAATATATTCTTCAAATGTTATCAACAGAAATAAATGTGAACTTTATTTTCAAAAAAAACTTTTATTCAATAAAAGTATAGTTTATTTGAATTAAATTTTTTTTTGTTTTGTATTCATTTGTAGCCATCGATAGAATCAGTGGTCAATCGTTTGGATCAAACACTGTATCCATTCGTCTGTGTCGAGCACAGCCACTCACGACGCCCTGTATAGACAGTCGCTGATAGCACTGTCCTCTGCAATGAAGCGCTCGTAGAGTCTGTCCCATTGCGGAGATTGGATTGTTTTGTCGGCGCCGATGACATACTTGTGCACATCGGACAGATAGGTGTAAAAGAGGTGGGCGCTGTTGATGGCGCCCGTTATATAGTGTTCGAGCTGTTCGACGCACAGGGCGGGGCTGGCAGTGATGGCTCGCATCAATTCCTTGCACTTGCCCTCCAAATGGACGACCCGTTCGTATTGCTTGTCCACCGCCTCCTGAAGGGAGCACTTCCTCGTGAAGGCATATGTCATGCACTCACTGGTGATGTCCGACCCAATGATCTTCGGGAACAGCATATAGTGGTCATCGATGGCTATAATCAATTCGACGACCTTTGCGTTGAACTCCGACACCAATGGGTTGTTTCGGACAGCGGTTGGCATTTCATAGCCGACGCTGTATTCGAGGAACAGTAGATATAATTTGAAGACTGAAATCAATGGAAAGGGTGTTTTTCAATAGAAATAACACAAAAATCACCCCTTAAATTATGGCGTATAACACGCAGGCGTCTTAAGTTGCACGCGAGTTATACCCCCTGTAATATTAAGGGGTAAATAGCCCTATAATTACACGATTGAGGAACTCTCAGTTCGAGGTAGTGCTCGAAAGGCAGGAACTTATCCTTAAGCCAATACTCGCAGTGAATGACCAGAAAAGCGTTGAATGAGTTTTTCAATTCAGCCCTCAATAGTAGCATCTGCTCCTCGTTGAACATCTCGTTCATGGCCTTCAAGCCCTCCACCATTCGGGGGCCTATCGATTGGAAAGCGAAGATCAATACAAAATATCATTTGATTTTCAGACCCAAAGCTATACCTAATTTGAATTCTTGGTCGCATTCCTTGCCATCCAATGTCTTGAGACAGTTGTCCACCAATTGCTTCATCATTACAGAGGATCTCTTGGCGCGAATCGCCTCCAACTGTGCCTGAAAGTACAGGGTAAAGCTGAGCGCCTTGCTATACAGCAGCAGCTTCTCCTTGGTCAGGCGACAGTTGTAGAAGACCCGGACCACTTTGACCTCGCACAGGGCGAACTTGTCGTTGTAGTCGGCGAACCTTTTTGACCACTTGTCGAATTGCATGCATAGTCGAACCACTTCGGGATGTTCGGGGAAATAGGGCACCGGTAGGGCCTTGATCTTCAGTGTCTTCAGCTCTTGCTTGTTCTTCAACAGCGAAATTGTAGTCATTTTTTTATGCTTTAATTTCAACACAAAATTCTATCTTAAAAATGAGTTTCACTTCTTATGAATATATAAGTCTTGTCTAAAAATGAATTTTTTTCCTCATTTTTAATACATTTCCTGAAAATTAAAAAATTTTTGTCATTAATGTTATATCACATAAACACCTGTTTATCTTAGTGTCACATATGAGACACTTTTCAGCCCCTGATTTCAAATTAAAATTAAAATTTCCTTTAATTTCAATAACGGTTTCATTGCTTTTCTATACGTTTTTTGTCTCATATAATATGTATGCATTTCAACCATATCATCATCTGATTGAATTGAGCAAGGTGTTCGTCTAACAACACCAGGTTCAGACTAGCCATTGCCACGGACTGAGCGATGCGTAGATTTTAACCAAAAATTATTTCACAAATTTCTGGCAATATTGTGAGAACAGAATAATAGAGTCCAAGGTATTATCACAAGACCTGATTAGAAGTGCATTCATAATTATTTTGAAAGATATTTGAGTGGAGGTTTCGTACGTTCCTGCACCCCCTGTTTGCACCCCTCCCGGTTTGCAGGAACCTACACAAAAACCTCAAAACAATAGAATTCTTTTAATAAATTAATTTTTTTTGTAATATTTTTTTTTCATTAATTCACATAAATCTGTAAACATTTTGTTATTTTAAACAAAATTTTATTAATTATTTTCACTTCAAACAAACGAAATATAATTTTGTTTTTATTCTTATATTAATATTTTTAATGTTTTCATATATTCTGTAAACATTTCTAATAAATTCTACTCAAATATAACACAGAATATATTGTATTCTACTTTTGCAACACTAAACTCATTGATATACCTTCACCCTTGACCATAGAAGCACCGGTAGCATCATCGGTGTACTTGTCTATAACTGAGATCAACTTTGCCTCCAAACGCCTGTCCATTGCATTGACTTTCTCTCCATCACTTCGATTGACATAATATCTGCGATAATCAGTCATTTGTTGAGGAATGTACGCTATTTAATATATGAGCAAGGTACAATTTTAAATATATATGGAGTGGTCAGGGAGTAGTAGACATACTTTTCGCATAATCACCTTGCTTAATGCGATACTCATGTGACTCGTGTTTGTTGAGAATCGCACGAAAGCCGACACTTTTGAACGCATTGAGCCATTTGTTGCGCTGTGTTTCAACTGCGGGCACTTTCATCCATTCCCTCTCAAGACACTCCTTCTCAGCGCCGTTCAACTTATCGAACGGGTTCTTCACCAGAATAATAGCCGCGCGAACTTTTCCCCCTTTTGCTAGCAGTCGGCTCATATTATTGGCCACCCGTTCCTCATCGCAGACGTAGTGCAGACAATAGAGCGCAACGATAAGATCAACCTTACCTTCCAGTGCTCTCAGTTCGGGAGCAAACGAGTCAAACTCAGCGGCAAAGTCTTGTACCAAATAAGTGATGCCGGCGTTCGAGTGATGGAGTTTCGAGTACTCAATCATCTTCTCGTCGATGTCTATGGCGTAAATGTGGCCCACATTTAGCACATGACTGTAGGCGCCTGCATAGCCAAAAGAGCCGCAGCCAATGTCCAGTACAATGTCATACCTGTCCTCACTTTAAGTAATTTATGTATAGTATTGCACTCATAGTACCATGTTTTGACCTAACAAACATACCCCTGGCCAATGACCGATAATTCCATAACCGAATATTCCTCTCGACTCAACGTGACGTACGCACCAGTGAAACGATTGAGGTCTTCAGGGCTGACATCCATTTCCAAATATTCTAATGATGCGACTTATAGTTGGAAATGACTTTTTTTAATGACATTAAAAGTGATAAAAATATAATGATTTGACAATTATTACAGCCATTACTCAACAGCTTATAACTGAAGATGATATTGAAGTCAATAGCGTATACCACCTTGGACATATTAAACACTCACGTATGCTTAAAAGGAACTATATTTTAAAAATATTATTCTTGATAAGAATATACTGTTATGACCACCACTATCTTTCAAGCAAAGAATTGCTCGCATTTGAGTTTTTTCTGAATCGATTCTGAAATTTTCTCCGTTACTATACCAAGGAGATATTTTCTTAGTCTGAATGGAAACAAAAAATATCGAGCAAGGTAAAGGAGTGGTAAAGGTTTGAATAAAAAGTCAAATTTTCAATGAATTATTAAATATGAAGAACCGGCCTTCGATAGGATGATCAGTTCCTTTCGAAAGCCCGATGTCGTCGGCGTGATGGGAGGTGTGCTCAACCGTCTCAGTAATTGCCCCTTTTTCGTGTATAGGACAATTTTATAGATTCTTCCCCTTATTTTCAGGTTGTTTTTAATAGAAATTTGTATAAAATTTTTATTTTGATTTCAAAACAATGTTTTCAATTAATTCGGAGACAATTTGTTTGTAATTCACTGAACGTATTCGTTGTCCGATAGCTGTCATGCGTTCAGACAAACGCTCGTCAGATAGAAGTCTGTCCACCGATGACAGCAATTGTTCTTCAGTGCAATGGAATGGATTGAGTCGTACTCCCAGTCCTGTCTCCTCCACTCTCTGGGCGTTGTCGAATTGGTCGCCATTTAGTGGCAAAACTATCATTGGTTTTCCATAGAAGAAGGTTTCGGTGACAGTATTGTTCCCGCCGTGGGTTATGACCAATGAGACCATTGGTATGATTGCTGTCTGTGGAAGGAATGCCTTTCCCCACATGTTGTCCGGCAAGTCATACTTGTCATGAAGTGCACCCTTCGATACGATATACCTGTGCTTTGATTTGCCTAATATTCTCACCAAACGAGTCATTAGTTCCAGATTTGTGGAATGGATTGTACCCAAGGAAAGGTATACCAGTCTTCCTTGACCTTTGCTGATCGGCTCCGGTATGTCAAACGTCTCATTCGTGGATCGCATAAAGTTTTCAACTCTTATCCATTTATTGTCAAATGGTTTCAATTCATTGAAATCCAATTCTTGTGGATATAAATAGATATTGAGATAAGGACTGAAAGGATGCAAACGGTTGTCATCGAGTTTTGGAGCGCCTTTTGATAGACAATAATCGCTTACTTCTCGCTGAAGAGGTTTTAACAGCTCTTCGACTTTAGCGCGAAATGACTGCCACTGAGATCTGTCGCCAAGGATGGGAAGACCTGTATATAAATGTCCAGAATTTTATATTCAAAAGAGATTCATATACCTGACCAAGGTGGCGGTATCCTTGCGTCCATGAACGCCCAATGAGGAGCCGTAGAAAACAGCCAGACCCAGGGTATGCCTGAGTTTGTGAGTGCTGGCGAACAGATATATCTGTCGACGACAATGACATCGGGTTTCACTCTATCGATGATATCATTCATAATATGTTCCGTCTCTTTGATGTCGGCGAACATTCTGGTCATTGCCGGCATATCCATCTTTAACACGACATTCAGGGGCTCTTCTTTGAACACATGTGATGCCTGTTCCATCCATTGGGGCCAATATTCTTCATCAGACATTCCGTATATTTCCTCTTCAAAGCCAAACGGAGACAACTTTCCTTTGAACGCCTTGTCGATGGCGAACACAATTCTATGGCCGCGTTGTTTGAGTTCTTCGGCCAATCCATGACAACAGTTGATATGACCCCAGGCGTCGAGCGGCGCAAACAGAACAGTAATCTTATTCGTGGCCATTCTATACGTGTATGAGTTATGCACAAATAAATTGAATTCTTAATAAATAAACCTTGATAACTTAAACAATATAATCTTGTTAAATAATTATCAGTTACATATCGGTGCTCTCAATACAGTGCTAATTGAAAAACACGATATAAATTCGTTAAGAAATATATTATTAAAAATACAATTATATTAAAAGAAAATTTATTTATAATTTTAATTGAGTTAATAGTGTTTATAACATATGAAATGTGTTTAACAAATGAGTTGTTATTTGAATGCAATGTTGAATTGTAAGCAGAATTGTGACGTCAAACGAATGTTCACTTTTAATGACAATGAGTTTTATAATAATTTTGTTTTATTTTTAATAAACACTTTTCACTAATTTCTTGATATCATTGTCATAGGAATTATTGTTCAACACTTTAAGGATTAGAATTAAAATCGTGTTATACCAGCAACAGCTTCTCCTTGGTCAGGCGACAGTTGTAGAAGACCCGGACCACTTTGACCTCGCACAGGGCGAACTTGTCGTTGTAGTCGGCGAACCTTTTTGACCATTTGTCGAATTGCATGCATAGCCGAACCACTTCGGGATGTTCGGGGAAGTAGGGCACCGGTAGGGCCTTGATCTTCAGTGTCTTCAGCTCCTGCTTGTTCTTCAACAGTGAAATTGTAGTCATTTTTATGCTTTAATTCAACACAAAATTCTATCTAAAAAATGAGTTTCACTTCTGTGCGTATGTGCGCCCCTTCACCCTTGATGATGTCTGCGACAGTATCGACAAAAAGGAGTGGGAAGTCGTTATTGACGACAATTAAATTAAATTATATTTTAATTTTAAAGTAAAATGAATATTAAATTGCATTAAAAGAGTTTTTTTTTTGAAAAATTATTTCTTAAAATATATATTCAGTTATTAAAGGATTGCAAAAATGTTTGTCGTTTTTCATTGTGTGCTTCAAAATGAGTGACACTTTTTATATAACATAAAAGTATTGTTTAAAACTAGAATTTAAATTATTTTTTTTTGTTTTCATTTCTTTTAATATATTTTTAATGAAAATTAATTGAAAAAATATAACATTTTTTATAATTATTTGAAATTTTTTTTTATTCAATTCTAATGACAACAAAAACATCTCATTTTTGTACAACACTTAACACTGAATTTAAACTAAGTTTTTATTATAAAATAATTAATGTTTTCATAAAATTAAACAAAAAATATTAAAAGTTTCATAAAAAGGGTTATATTATGTTAAATATGAGAAAAGGCTATCAATTATATTCAACGCATTCGCACAAAGTATTGATAAAATGTCTGATACTGTAGTATCTGCGCTATCACTGCGAACTAGACTATTACTATTACAAACTGTAAGGCAATAGTAATAAAAGTTTTGTATAATATTTCGTTAAAATTTATTTACAGTTGTTTTTATATACAAAAAACAAACGAAACTCAAACAAAAGTTACGCTTATTTTATGTTTTACTTTAAATTGTTTTTTACATAACTTTTATTTTACACATAATTTGTTCGCTCATTACATACTCATTGCGTGAATACAAATCAAAGTGTTTTTCAATCATTATTTCTCATACAATATGGCTGAAAGTGAATGTTTGGTCACAGAAATGGTCAACCATTTGCGAGACTATATTATTCCCACTGATTTCGAGTCCCGGCGCCAGTTGGGGCAGAGAGTCTCCAATTTGAAGGAAGGCGATACTGATAGAATAATGACCAAGATCAATCAATTGGAGCATGCAAACTTGTAAGTGATATGAGTTATTAGAGACCCTTGAAAAGGGTTTGTGATTCATAAAATACATAACAAGATCATATTAACCAAATGACCTTGCGTCAATTCTTAGGTCAGAACCAGAAGAGCGAAACTTAGCCAAATTGGTGCTATGCCTGTCCACAGTTGAACATGATTACATGTATGGGAAATATTTCGCACATCCCAGGGATTACATACGAAAACTGGTCGACCGCTTCCCCGAGGAGGTCACGTTCGACCTCTACAGGGGAACAAGTTCTGATTACTCGGATAATTTCAAGGGTGCACCCTTCATTTGGATCGGTAATAAGCCCTACTCCTCGAATAAGTCCGAGGCCGAAGATTTTGCCATGAATGCCCCTGTCAAGGGGAGTGCCCCTGGCCAGAGGAGTCTCTTCATCCTCAGGGGCAATAAATTGGCTGTGAATCTCACGGATGTGAATGTTCTCCGAGAGAAAGAGTATCGCATCAAAAGGGGTACTAAGGGTGTGATCAGCAATGAATGGAGTGACCGTTACACCAGGGTCCACTATTTCGAGGTTGATGTGACCGGAGTAGTGGATAACCCGGACCTCACCGGCACTGCCAATACCGGCCATGAATGAGTCGTTACATATAAATGAAGTCATTTTTATAAGAAAATAATTAAAAAAAAATTTTTTTTTGATTATATTTTCTAATAAATACGTGAACAGTGTTTGTAAAGTGAATGCCATTCACATTAGTCACTGTCTGTGGGGTACAGCGCATGGCGTTGTGTACATGTCTTTCACATATTCAAATGAAAATAATGTTAAGAATTTTTTTTTAATTTTTTCATTTCTTTTGATATATTTTTAAATGAAAATTAATTCAAATAATATAATGAAAACAAATTTTTTTTTGAAATAAATTTTTATTCAATTCTAATGACAACAAAACATCTCATTTTTGTACAACACTTTACACTGAATTTAAACTAAGTTTTTATTATAAAATAATTAATGTTTTCATAAAAAAAATTAAATAAAAATATTTGTTAACAACACTTTAAAAACAGTTAAACTTATGAACAAATATTTGTTTATTCGTTACTAACATATGAAACCAATTGTGCTTTTGGTCTAATGTTTGAAACAATTCATAATCTCTTAAATCAATTGCATTTCGTTTTTCAATAGAAGGCCTGAAAAGCAATGATAGAAAGGACTCCCAAAGCGAACATGAGATAATGGGACAGATATTTAGGGGTAAAATCGCGTCTTTTCGCTGCCAAACGGGTCATGAATTTGAGGTTTGAGTCACTATAAGGTGGATAACGAGCACTGCAAAAGAAATTCCGATTCTTGTCATCAATTCTTGTCAACAATTGCCTATAAGAGTGAACTCACGCTCCGATGGCCTCAAGAATCGGATTAAATGTGCGAACGAGTACTGACTTCGAGTGGGAGAACGTCTCAAACGAATACCAGCCGTGATATCGACCCATTCC
The DNA here is from genome assembly GCA_034700825.1 of Quadroppia sp. Gr-Ori-00064. Lineage (NCBI taxonomy): Eukaryota > Metazoa > Arthropoda > Arachnida > Sarcoptiformes > Quadroppiidae > Quadroppia > Quadroppia sp. Gr-Ori-00064. The sequence continues at coordinate 9,733 of JAQIXR010001271.1, forward strand.
CGACGCACCGACACCTCCAAACGGCAGGGTGTCGACAGTGAGTTGAAGGATCGTATCGTTTGCACAAATGGACCCTTAAATTAAAGACACCCTTTCGTTATAAAAGAGATAATTGTGTCATAAAATATTGAGTCCATTTCCTCACCACTGGAGGTCTCGTTCACAAACTGTTTGATTGTCTTCTTATTAGTGGTAAACAAATACATAGAAAGCGGTTTTTCGCCCCTTTTGATGAAATCGATCGCCTCTTCCGCTGAAGAGATGTTCACAACCGGCAGAATTGGACCGAAGATCTCTTCGGACATAATCTGAACAAATGATGACTTTATTGAATGAAAACATTTTTTTTGAGAATCAATTACCGGATCATTGGGTGAGACGTCGACCAGAATAGTGGGCGAGATATAACAGTCGCCGCCATCGGTATGTCCGCCCACAACAACCTTTCCGCTCGAGGTTGTCATCAGTTTTGAAATGCGTTCAAAATGTCTTCGGTTTATAATTCGTGAGAAATCTCTTGATTTTTGTGGATTTTCGCCGTAAAACTCTTTGACTATTTTGCCGGCGCTTTCGATAAGCTTTTGCTGTACTTTAGTCGAGCACAAGACATAGTCCGGTGCGACACATGTCTGGCCAGCGTTTATAAGCTTTCCCCATAAGATCCTACGCCACGCCATCTCCATATCGGGCACCGAATCGTCGATATATAGTGGACTAAAAGGCATAACAAGTCATAAATAGCACCCAATTGTCATTACATCCATCGGTTTGAGACCTCTTTCCGCCCAATTCAAGGGTGATTGGCGTCATATGTTTAGCCGCGGCCTCATTGACAATACGCCCGACAGTTGTCGAACCCGTGAAGAAGATATCTATGAAAATGATTACCACAAAAAACAATGAGAAAAACCATTTCATCAAAACCTAAGACCCCTTACAATCGAACTTCTCTTTCAGTAACTGTTGTGTGACTTCTGGTCCGCCGGTTATCACTTGATAGCACTCCTGGACATCGATAGAGACATGGGATTCAAAATCAACTCAAAACTCTTGTAATAATACATACGTTGTCGAGATATTTGGGGATCAATTGGGCCAACGTCTGGGCCGTACTGTTGGCCACCTCTGAGGGCTTAATGATTGCACAGTTGCCGGCAGTGATGGCGCCGACGAGTGGACTCAGCGTGAGATTAATGGGATAATTCCAGGGGCCGATGATTAGCACCAGGCCATAGGGCTCGTACTGTATAAACGCACTGTCCATCATCATACCCATGTTCTTCGACACGGGCTTCGGTTTGACATACTCTTTGATGTGAAGCAATTGGTCTTTGATGTCATTCTTAACGAACTCCAGTTCCGAGATCACTGTCTCGAAGGGGGGCTAAAAGGTAGACAAAAAAACAGTGAATTTCATATAAAATAAATTTTTTCATTACTTTTTTGAAGTCTTCTTTGACTGCGTTGACCAAAAGGTCTTCATTTTCATCAATCAATTTGTATAAAGCATTCAATTGTTTGATACGAAAGTCAACACTTTTGGTCACTTCCCGTCTGAACGCCATTCGGCCCCTCGTTATGGACTGAAACATCATTTCATGCATTAATAAAGCACTTAATTATAGGGAAAAATAAATGTTTTAAAAATTGTTAAACATTTCAATACCTCAAAAACTGATGAGATTTGAGTGAATTTAATATTTTTGTTATTATTTTCGATAGTAATTGCATTAAAGTTATTATTTTCTGTCATTTTTATATTAATTAGACTTTGATTCAAATCACAGACAAATAGTTATATATTATTTTGTTTTAAATATCGTTGTATTCAATGAAATGTTTTTACGTAAACCGAGTTTCAAAACTAAGTTTACAATAGTTTTCTAATATTAGGGATGAGTTTATATTAGATGAGAAGTCGGTTGTCTCGCAGTCTGTAAACTATATTTAGATCTCAATTCTTTGCCATTCAATCACTGAATGTTTAAAACACTTTCAATCAATAGTAAACACATTTAACGATTGATTTTTGTTAAACGATTTTTTGTTGCATTCATTTGTGATTTTTTATGCAAATAAATGGATATGAAATGTAAAAAACTTTTTATATAAGAAGTTTTTGGTGTAAAAACTAATCAATCATAATAAGGGGTATTGTATTATTGTGTCGTCAATTTTTGAGGAAAATTTTGTTGCATTTGTGAACAAATAATTATATAAACTTTGATTTAAATGAAAGAATGAATGAAATATTGATATATTTTTAACAAATCCTTTAAATAGGAAATAAATAATCATTTGAAGGTCAGACTCGAAAGAACTGACAGCCCTTTCGGTGAGCACTTATAGCTATGATTATGAGTTAACACAACATTTTTAGTGCAAAGAACAGTAGACTATAACTTATAGTACATTTTAGTACATTTTTGAGTGCATTTCAGGACTTCTTACACTTCATAATAAGTAGACATCGATTGTTATCTCAAATGAAACACATTTATTGTATTATGAAATATATTCTTTAGATTTCGTCAGATTCTGTGCTTATATTCACAGATGTATTGTTTGTTATATAATAACAAATGTATTTATAAATAGTTATAATGAAAATGACATTTCTTATTAGCGTTTGAATAATTCTGGTTTTTATTTATTTATTTTTTCAAATCATTATCTAATTTGAGTCAAAAGTTAATCTATTTTTAATTGAATCGATATTTTAATTATAAAATGTTTTGCCACATAAACAATGAATGTCTTGGTCTCACATCTCTATACTCTTGGTCATATTTAGTAATTGTAGAACAGCCACTCATTTGATAAATAAATGCAAATATAATAATAAATACCAAAAATTGTTTGAAAGCAATGCTATTATGAGAACTAATAATGAATTTTCACATTTGAAATGAAATTGTTTTTCTGTTATTCTGTTAATCAATAACAAATGTTTTCATTGAATTGAAGTAATTATTTTCTTATATCAATATCTCTTAACTATAGTGTAAGATATAAACGATTTTGTGTCGAAAAAACGAATTTATTAAACACAAAGCGATAACAATGAGAACAGAAAAAGTGATTGCATTTCAAACATGAAAATTCATTATCACTTTTGAGACTCATATATAAGTCTTAAAAATTGAAGATATTTTAGAAATCAGTTTTAATATTGTGTTAAATATATAAATAAATTTTAAATTATATTTCATTACACAAAATGTGCGTAAATTATAAAAACGTTTTCTTCACATTTGGTCTCATAATTGCATTGGTTTTAATCAATTCTGGTATTCATTGCAATTCTTAAGTATTATTATTTTAAACAGAATTTAATGTTTTTTTTTCTATAGAAACAAATGATTGCTTTCCGTCCCCTGACCTGGATATGAGGGCAACACCTCACACCTGTACTTCTAAACCGTTTGAGTGCAGCAGTTTTTGCTCAAAGTTGGGCTATAATAGCGGTGTGTGTCTGTCGTCAAAGATCTGTGACTGTCGGAGCCCCAAACCCAACGCCTCTACATGTCAGGCCAAACCGAGTGAATGCAAGAGTTTTTGTTCTAGAATGAAATATTCAATGGGCTGGTGCTATTCGACCACTGGTTGTCGGTGTTCATAACCATTGAATATATCACTAATTGTTTAAAAATATGTGAATAAAATTCATTACAGAATAACATTATATTTGAAAAATGTTTTGTATTTTTATTGTTATATTCTTTCAAAATATATAAACATCTCTTGAATGCTTTAAATAATATATACAAGGTTATTTATAATAAAGATGTCATGCATTATGTATTATTAACCAAGGTAACACTGAGCCAAAGTCCAGAATCCAGAATCCAAAGTCAATCACATCGTAATCAAAATACGAGACTTTTATCTAAATTAAAAGTAAAAAAAATGAAATTAAAAATAATTTCTTTTTTTAATAACATTTTTATTACTATTGAAACAATATTCAAAAGTATAGCAATTGTGAGCATATTATAGAAAAATAACTCATATTTGAAATCATTGTAAATATAATTATTATTATATGTTTCCATTGAATGCAAAAACAATGTTATGTTCAATGGCTTTGTGTATGCAATCGGTGGCGAAAAAACCATATTAACTGATATTGAGATTTAAAGAATAATTTTTAT
>JAQIXR010001272.1:0-13881 GCA_034700825.1 Quadroppia sp. Gr-Ori-00064
CTCTCTCTCTCTCTCTCTCTCTCTCTCTCTCTCTCTCTCTCTCTCTCGTATTTTTTTCACACATTCTTTATTTCATTTAACATTGCCTTAAGTTTTTTGTCTTACATTTCACTCTTCACTCAATAGACAGTGAATTGAGGTTTCATTTATCAGCGAAAACTAATGGCTATTAATAATAAGCGCTTTTTTTTCTCTTCCTATCATTCAATACATGAATGACTCAATCAATCTTTTCGTCTTTAGGTCTCATTTTTTTCACTAACGGTGCGATTATTTTCGTGTATGGCTTTGAATGAATAAATGTTAGAATGAAATACAGTAACAGAAATGTTATTATAGTTTTTTTTAGCTTCAAATAGATTTTCAGATTTTTTTGATACACTTTTTTATTTAGCAAATGTTTTCTGACATTAATTCACATAACGTTACTATTAGTCGAGAATAGAATAATATTTTTTAAAATTTCATTTTTAAAGTCAAAGAGTCTTTTATTGGTGTATAATATGATTTTCAATACACATAAGAGTTTTCTCATAAGTTATATATTTTTTTTTCTTCAAAAAAATTGTTAATATTTTTTAGAGATTTTTTTTCTCTTTCCTGAAAAACAACTTCAAATACAGTTATTATTCCCCTGGAGTTTGAAGTGAATGTCACCTAAAATACGATATTAAATAATATAAAACATTTGACATATAATGTAAACAAAAAAAAAATTGTTTTTAACTTTTTTTTGAGACACTTTTCAAGTTTTGAATATATTTAATGGAATTTTAAAATTTAATCAATTTTTATGAATAATATTTTTTTTCTATAAAACATTGTTTTCTTTTGAATGAATTATAATATTATTCCCATTAAAATCAAAGAATATTCTCGTGCTTTAGATATGCTTTTATGCAAATAAATAACAGTTGTCTCAAATGTCAAGAATTTGTCGCAAATGTTATAATAGTCTACAGATATAATGACATATATTTTTGATGCTTAAGTTAAAGCCATTCAAAATTCTGTATAAATTCTTGCAATGGTTTTCAGATGACATTTCATTGGTATTATTCTTTGAGAATATATTTACTCATTAATTACATTCACAGTTATATTAATGTGTGTTTTCGTCGATCATTAATGAATATTATAAATCATAAGTTTATTTTTAAAACTCATTTCTTCCCCCTTTTGGTGATAATAAATCAGATGAGAATTTATGATTCGTTTAATGAGTGAATGAATGAAAAATATCGTATAATATTTTCAGCAATTTTTTTGTTCCTCTTTTACATTGAAAATATTTTTTTTTATTAAATCTTTTACTCATTTTAATAAAGATTATGTATTTTTTTATTAAACATTTTTCTCCCCTTAAAAACGCATACCTTTTAATAGTGGTGTAAAGAAGTATAAGTGCTTTCGTTTAATGAGTACTGTATTTAAGTTTGTTTTTTTATAGCAATTTATATCAATTTATTGTACGAATTGTTTATTATATTTGTTTTTCTTGTGAAACAGATCTGAATTGCGATGAATTGCAAGCCATAGATAACGGACAGTTCAAACTGAATGGCAATTATTTTGGCGCTCGTGTCACCTACCAGTGCAACGATGAGTTCTATATGTCGGGCGCACGTGAACGCGTGTGCCAGGGCGACGCCTCCTGGAGTGACCAGGCACCTGAGTGCAAGAAGAAGGGTATGGTATATAATATACATTCATATTTTTAAATAACATTAAGTGCTATGAAATGTATGTTAAATATGTGTTTGAATTGTTTGAACTGTTCCGACACACACGAGCGCATACACATAATGGACAGGTAGTGATAGGCATGAGAGTCGCCCACATATTATTTTGAGAAATCATTCGCTGAAAAATATTTGCTTTTTTTATTGACATTTATTTTATTGAAACATTTGTTTGCAATGTATTTGAAAAGTAAATAATGTTTTCGTTGAGAAAAAATTCTGTATTTATAGCGACGACAGCACTCATTGAGAGTTACAGTGATTGTGTCTTAAAATGATCAAGCACTGTTGCTGCCAAAGGTGCTAATCAGGGGGTATTAATACAGTAGTGATATTTTTCATATGCCGTTCGCTCTTGTTTTGAGACTAAGGCTTTAGAAGTCATTGAAAGCAATGCATGAATTGTTTTATCGATTGTCTCAACATTTGAGTGACTTTTATACCAATTGTTGAATACATTGGAAGTGATTATCAAAGAAAAAAATCATTGCTTTTATAATAAAATTAATTGAAAAAACATTTTTATAATAAATATCATTTAAATTAATGTTTTGTACAAATAGTTTAATTTTTTTTCGAGAGATTAGAAAATGTTTTTTCATTAATAACAAATGAATTCAATTAATAAATTTTAAGTGAATTTAGTTTTGTTTGAATTGAAAAATAATTTTTTTATGTAATGTTTTTAAGCAAAAAATGTATTAATGATTATTAATATTGATTTGTATTAATGTTTTTTTCTCTCTATTTGTGAACAGTTTTTTGTATTCAATTAAATAATGCTTTATTTTATTGTACGGCACAGCTATGTGTAACATACCGGTGACGATACCGCACGCGAGACACTCGGCACCGATAGATCAGTTGGACTTCGAGATCGACGCCACTGTTCAGTACAGCTGTTTTCCGGGCTATGAGTCGAAAGGCTTTACTGAAGCCAAGTGTCTCTTCTATAACAATACTGCCCAATGGTTTGGGCCGGACTTGAAATGCATACGTGAGTAGCACTTGCCTAAGAATACCTACCAGTGCTCTATAAGCGCACGTATAAATCAATGTTACAAAAGAGACATAAATTTTATTTATAAGTTATGTAAATAAATGTCTCTTTTTTTGCTATCATTTTTCAAATGTTATTATGTATTGACTGAATATTCGGTGCTTTTTATGAATATTTTGATTCATTGTTTCTTTGATTGTCAAACACCTATAGCCAAGAGCTGTGGACATCCGGGCGATATTGAGAACGGCGTTCGTGATGGCAGTGCCCACACATTCACGTCACGAATCACTTATGGCTGTAGTGATGGATATGAATTAGTCGGTCGAGCGAACCGTTACTGTCAATCAAACGGCCAATGGAGTGGCGTTTTGCCCTCTTGTCGTCGTATGTATAGCCCTATCCATTCATTACACATGTCTTTGGACAGTTGTGTTTTTTTGTGTACTAATTATTATATGGATTATTCAGAATATTATGCATTCATTCAGAATATTCTTTACAAAAAGAAAAGAGAATTTGTTTTGATTTCAATTTTTATTTATTGTTTGAAATTAATTTTCGTTAAAATAAACGTATATTTTGTTTACAGAATATATATATTAACAGACTTTTCGTTTAATAATATAAAACCCTTTCGTTTAATAATCCAAACCCTTATTAGAAAACTATTTTTGTGAGTCATTTAGTGTGTAATCAATGCATTCGAGCGCAGGAATCGTGTATATAATAGGAGAACAGGGAATGAATTTAATTAATTCCCTTATATTTATATATCATTTATTAATGATAGCCATGTCAGGGGGGAAGGGGGTCAATACTCAGGGGCTCATAATAGATAATTATCGTTGTGTACCAAAAACATTAAATCATTTAAAATTATGCCCCTTTATAATGGTCTGCCAGTAATTACAATAAGACACTCATTTTCATGTATCGCACCCCTGGCTATATATGTGACGGCTTTTCATTAAAACAATCCAATAATAAATCACAAAATTTATTAAAAATATATATAAAAGTGATGTCAAATATGAGCCCATTTTTCATCTATGCATTCAATCAATTTTATGCTCGAATTTACAAATTTTTAATTACATAATAAACAACTCTTTAGATAAGAATATTAAAATTAGAGAATATTCTGTATATTCTATATATAGATATTAATAATGTTTTTCGTCTTTTATTTGTTTTTTTCGTTTAATTAAATATTTTTTTTATTAATAATTAATATTTAATTCTTGAAAAAGCCGTTCAGTGCTCACTACCGGAGGACCCGATCAATGGCCGGGCCATATACACAGCCCTCAGCTACGACTCGGTGGTCGTCTACGAGTGCAAATACGGCTTCAAATTGCATGGCCAGACCAACAGGAGCTGCGACAGCAATAAGCAATGGAGTGGCGAACAGCCCAAATGTCAGGGTGTGTGTTATTCCGTGTGATTATACACTGTATAAATGATTTATTGCCTGAATATATATATAATACTTATATTTATTTCTCTATAAGTTTTCGTTCACTTGTTTTCTAATTATTTTTCTGTCGACTAATTATTCTTTAAATTCTTTCACCGGAAAAAAGTATTTCAAGAATTCATGAATTTATTCGTGAAAATGAAAAATAAATTTTTACTGAATTATTATTTAGTTTTTCTTTTATTATTATTAAACAACTAATGAATAATTGAGAAAATATTTTCACTTCTGACTATAGTTTTTTTTTGTCATGAAAGGGGGGCTAAAAATTAATTACCCTTTGAATTATGGATAAATATTTTGTGAATTTCTCATCTTTTTTCTCTATTTTCAATTTTCACATAAAATTTTGTTTTGAATTATTTTTTTCTATTGATTTAAATGAATGAATATATGAATAAAAATGAATTATATTTTCATCACATCTTTAGCGCTAAAGAAGAAAAATAGAGAAAAAAAAATTATAATTAATTATTAGAAAAACAAAAGCGAATTCAATTGGAATATAATTAATTGAAAATTATTTTTTCATTGCTTTTCATAACTCAATCAAAGCCCAAAATACTGTATAAAACTATTTGAACAAAAAATAAATTAAATTCAAATTATTTTTTATTAATTAAATATAATAATAATTTTTGACTGAAGTTATAATAATAATAATAATATCTATAGTTATATAAATTCTGCGATGAATTACAGAATAATATTCTCATATTCGTTATAAATATTTTTCGCAAATATTTATCCTTTTATTACTGTTATTTAAAATATATTAAACTTTTTATTTGAATTTTTAAATATTTTTCATATTTTTCTCCACTAAAAAATCGCACAAATAATCCGATAATAAAAAAAAGAGTTGAAAGTTAGCTATGAATGAATTGAGAGTAAAAAACGATATATTTTTTTCACTCATAAATATTCAAACACCAAAAGAAAGAGTCGTATCTCTTGTGCCCATACTTTTGCCTATTATTAAGTGTCTGTAATATAAATATTGCGATCAATTCATACGATATAACAGTATATGAGAGAAGAGAAAAAAAATACTTATTATATAATGAAATATTTTTCTCTCAATATTTTTGATGGCATTTATTTTACATTTTCTGTTCGTTTTATTCGTATAGAGAAAAATGTTATTTTCATTACTCGAATAACAATTTTTTTTCGTTTCAAATACAGTATTCAATGACAGAAAATGTCTCATAAACTTCATAATGATTTTCACTCTCAAACCAAAAGCGAATATAAAAATAGATTTTCATTAAAATAGCGCTTCTTCTCATCAGTTGATGTCAAAGAAAAAGTCAATTTTCAAATCAAAATATTATAATTAAATTTCGTTTTTCTTTATTTCGTTTTTTATTTGAAACAAAAATATATTTATTGAAACTTTTTCTCTAATTAAAATAAAATCCTTAAAAAACTTCATTAAATTAAAGCAAAAAACTTTTTGATCACAAAAACAAAAACTAATATTTAATTCAAAAACAAGAAAAAGTATTTCAATTAAATGTCTGCAAAAAGTTTTGCAGAAATTCTTTGATTAAAAAACACAGAATTTTTGTCATTTTTTTCGAGACATTATGTAATGAACAATCGATTGGTTTTTTTTATGGACACAGAGATAGACTGCGAATCGCCGGGCGTTTTACACAACGGCTACGTTGAAGTCAAGCGAACTATTTTGGGTTCAGAAGTGTTTTACAAATGCTTTGATGGCATGACATATGTCGGCGAACATAACTCGAGCGTCTGTAGGGACGACGGCCTCTGGTCGAACCCACTGCCCCAATGCTACGGTAGGTGTGGTTATGGCTCACAAAAAACACAGAATATTCTACTTTATACCAAATATATACGAAATATTCTTTAATACAATTCTTGATCACATTCTCTCTGGTGTTGTATTCATTATATGCTTTCCCAATCCATAGCTCCCTGTGTTGTGCCGGAAGTGGAGAACGGAAGAGTGAATCTGTTTCCGGTCAATCAGATGGTATCTCACGGACAGGTAATCAAAGTGGACTGTAAGCCACAGTACGAACTACACTATAACACCACTGAAGCCATCTGTAACAACAGCTCCTGGACTCATGTGCCTCATTGTGTTCCGGGTCTGTTCTCTCAGTATTTTGCCATTGGGTGCCAATTGGTTATGATTTGGTTTTTCGATGTATAGCTCGCTGTAAAGTAATGCCAGAGAAGCCTAAAAATGGTTTAGTGATCGCACCGAAGACTGACCACGGAATGAAGGCCTTATATCGGTGTAGGGATGGGTTCACTTTAGAGGGCCCTAACGTTACGGAATGCCATTTCGGCCGATGGACGGGCACTACACCGAAATGTGTTGAAGGTATGTGTGGTTTCACTTTTCGCGATACGAAAAACCTATTGAACCGTATATTTGAAAATATTTCGTTATCTCTTCCCACACATGGAATACCCAATTGGCCTGCGATTAGTCTACTGTCCATTTCCTGGCTTTCTAGATAATGGAAAGGTATTACTCGTCGGCCATATGGGAATGTATGACTACAGGCCTTACGTGAAGAAAGTGACAAATAATAAGCAGATATTGTATGAATGCGAGCGCGGCTATCATATAGTGGACGGGCCTCCCGGTGCCACGTGTGTGGACGGCCAGTGGTCGCCACAGGATCTGCCCCATTGTGTACGCGGTTCGCACCCGAAGATGCGTTGGTTACAGACCTCACAGAAACGCAAACGAAGATGGATTTGGAAGTACATCAATGGCGGTCAGGGAGTCTCTGACGTACAGAAGAGACACCGTTCCCGAAGACACTATAAAGTCAAAGGTCGGAGCAATTCCTGTGCCAATGGAAAGCCGTTTTTTCTATAACTGTTTCATTCTATTGATAAATAGCTTCGTGTAAGCCATTGAAGGAGACGTCTTGGATGAAGGTATCTGTGGTTAAGTTCGGCGCCGGCAACGACTCGTACCCGCACGGGACCAGAGTTAGGAACTACTGTTCCAATGGCTATGTGTCAAACATAGGCAATTTGACGGCAAAGTGCGCTAAAGGGAAATGGAAGCCAAGGGAACCCGAATGTCATACCGGTATTGAAAGGCAAACATTGAATTTTTTTTTAAATTTTATTTCTCTTTCACCCCCTTAACTGTTTAGCCCCCTGTCTGACACCGTATGCCGAGAATGGTTACTATTATCATAGGAACAGTCAGATAACGATAGCGCAGAAGGTATCGCACGGGGACGCCATACGCCTCGAGTGCATGAATGGCCACCAAATTCAAGGCACGCCAACCATGCGGTGCTGGTATGGCGAGTGGACGGCACCCCATCCCCAGTGCATAGCAGCGCCCTGTGCTCTGCCCAGCATCAGGAATGGCTACTACTCGGGTGGCTATCGCTCGGGACTGACTATATCTCACGGATCAGTGATTGAGTTTCACTGTAAGCCCGACTATGTTAAGGGAGTGCAGGTGCCGCCCAGGTGCTTCGAGGGCCGGCTTATGCCCGAACCGCCCCATTGTATTGAACACGACTTAGTCATGAATGTGATGAACAATAAGGTATTCATTCATACCATTCCTTTTGTCTTTCAATTCCTATTGTCTTTTGTATCTCTGGAACCGTTAGGCCATTAATGCTGACGAATCGGTGCTAGAAATGCCAAAACCAGACGCCGAGTCAACACCTGTATATAATGGCAGCGCCGGCGATGGTATGGTTTGGTGCGAACCGCCCCAGAAGTTGGAGAACGTCTTGAAATACGAGTCGATATTCAATAAAAATCATTTACCACTGATTAGTGTCGCGCAATTCAACGGCCCAGAGAACAGCTCTTTGGCCGAGGAGGTCGTGAAGACGGTGACAGAAATGACACAAACGGACGTAACGACACTTTTGGACATAATGTTCAACAGAAGCCAAGAATCGGTACTCTATTCGACACCGAATGAGACACTGAATGATAAAAGTGTTGATGAAAAAAGTGAAGAATCGATGACAAAGGCCTACAGTGAGCGCCAATACCATCCGCACGGCTCGGAGATTGTGTTCCGGTGTTTGCCCGCAGGGAACGGTATGAGGAATACGTGGACAATCACTTGCGAAGACGGCGGTTGGATAGGGAGGGCCTCGAAATGCGGTGACGATTACTATCGCTATTCTTACTATGAATTGAATTCTTATTATTTTTTTTGTTTGTCTTCTTCTTCGCCACAGAAGAAGATTTGGAGGCTTTGAGACAAAGAGAGAACAACAGCTGTGTGTATATGAACGCCGACCCAAACATCTGGGCCTTCATTGGCGACCGACTCATCAATGAATATGAAGAGCTCGCGGCCGGCACTGAACTGACGATACGGTGCAAAGACATCGGCAAATATAATCTCATTGGCAGTAAATTACGGAAATGTGTTTATGGGGACTGGGATGGGGACCGACCCCAGTGTTTTGGGCTCTCGCAGGAGAACGACTACGCGCGTACGTATCGCACCCTATGTTTTATACCAACAAAATTGTTATATATGTTTTGTGTGTGTTTTTATGGACAGTCGAAAAGCCGCCGACAATACTATTCCGCCACCAATTGGGACCCATAGCCCAGAGCACGGACGGCAAGCTGATCGTATACCCGGGCACTATTCTGCACCTGGAGTGCCTTTGGAAGCGCAAATTCGGTGCACCCCTTTGGGAATGGAGTCACACATACCGTAAATATAATCAGGGTATGAAATGTTGCACCAAAAAAAGGGGTTTTGTTTTATGATTGCAATTCTGTTTCGCTTGAAAAAGACTGGACCACAGAATCGGGTCGCGATTCGGGCCTTGAATTTCGTTTGAGTATAATTCACGCCCAGAAGGAGGACTCAGGCCTTTACAGCTGCCGTACCCCTAACTTTCATCGCCATTCCGTCGAAATTGTTGTCAAAGGTTTGGAAAAAAAATTGTTTTTTTGGTTTAATTTGTGTTTTGTTTAACTTTTGCTTTCATTTAGCCGTTCATTGCGAGCCACTCGTGGAAAGGGATGGCCTGAAAATACTGAATCCCAGCACTAAAATGAATGCGAACGTAATGTTCAGCTGTAGGCCAGGTATGAGAACCAATGGCACCGATAGTGTCGTATGTCTTCCTTCTGGTAACTGGTCTTCAGAGACACCCAATTGTTTGAGTGAGTGATCAGTGAATGACATAAAAAAGTATTTTTCAGTTATTAATGATTTTGTTTTCCATTCAAAGTCACTGAATGTCCAGACCTGACAGACATGACAGACCTGTCATACCTGAGCTCTAACACAACGGATAGCAGTAATGGTAACGAAACGAATACAACGTCTGTATTGAAGATAACAATGAAGGGAAGGCATGTCGGAGACGTAACCACATTTTCCTGTCCTTTGGGTTACGGCCTTAAGGGTAAGGCTGAGATAACATGCCTCGAGTCGGGCCAGTGGTCAGCGCCAGTCCCTATATGTGAAGGTTTATATCAAATGTTATTAATTTTTTTTGAAAGAAAAAATTTATTTATATTTTTTGTGTTATTATTATTAGAGGTATTTTGTGAGACGCCGTCGATTCCAGAGCACGGGTATCTCCAGGGGGACAGAATCAAACAGTTCAGGGGCGGGGATATCGTTCAGTTCACATGCGATTCGGGTTTTATGCTCGAAGGGAACCCTATAGTCATCTGCCAAGAGAACAGTCGATGGTCTGGACCTCCGCCTAATTGTGAGCTCTATAGGAATTATATGTATTTTGTGTTCACTATTAACACTGGGTTTACCCCCTGCAGGTGTGCCCGCGTGCACATACCCGGGCACAACACATGGAGGCATCATATCTATCGTCAAGTTTTTCTATAACGTCAATGAAACGGTCCGTTTTGAGTGTGCGGACGGGTATGACATGAGGGGTCACAACGTGTTGAAGTGTTTAGATAACGGCCGTTGGAGTAGTGCTGTCCCCGAATGCAGTCTTGCGCGCGGAAGGGTCGGAACGGGAGGAACGCATAGCGTATTATAATTAATTGAAAGTTTTTTATATTTAAATACAAAAAGAAATTTTCGAAAAAAAAGTTTAAAATTATATTTAAAACCAATTGTGATATAAAATACAGAATTCATTTGACATATCATTTCATTTGAAAACATAAGAGAAAAAAAATTTCATCAATAAATCGATTGTGTATTACATGTATAATGAGAGACATCTTTGAAATATAATCTCATTTTATAATTGAATTAATTGTAAAATAAATGAAATAAAAATTAAAAACGTTTTATTCATAAGAAATATTTTGAGAATAATTTTTATTTATAATTAACTGAATTCAAAATATATTTCAAAAACACTTTTATTAATGTTTTTTTCAACTCTTTATTATTGAGTTTAAAACAGAGATTACAAACAAAATGTTGTAATTAATGATTGAATTAATTATTAAACGGCAGTACAGCTCAAAAGGGTGGCGCTATTGAATTGACAGGTGCCACTATTGCCAGGGGTAAAATTACAGCACGTGTCACGAAAGCCATACCGAGAGCAGTCGTAAGGACAGCCTTTTCATTGTGGAATGACATGAAATAAAAGACAAATATTAAATAATTTCTTATTAAGTTTTTAGAACGTAAACCCCTTAAAATATATACCCCTTAACAGGTTTAGTGATTATCTCAATTATTTTGTAAATTTTTCGCTTTTTTAACACTATTTTTACAACTTTTTTGAATCAAATGAATAAATAATAATAAAAAAATGTTTAAAAAGTTGACAAATAATTAACAAAAGCCCTGTCCTTACCACAGGCGGGAACGCCTTCATTATTTTGACACATGCCATACACAATGCCAGCCCCTCTGTCCGTATCCAATACACAGCACTTTCCTAACGTACAGTCCGCTGGTTGGACACAAGTAGTCGGTTCTAAAAAAAATAAATATAACAAAAATTTTTATTAATTTCTTTTAAAAAAATAATAAATTTTTAGAATAAAAAAATAGTTTGAATTTCATTATAATTACCGCAGTCATAGATACTGGCGCTTATGAACGACTGAATGCACACCCCATTCGTCTGTCCATCGTTACAACACTGGCCATTGAACTTACAGTCGCCCTTAGAGGCCACACATGGAGATTGAGGGCTGATCTGAGCTGTGATAGACATGTGAAAAATTGCATTCATTTTCATATGATTTCAATACCGTTTGTTGTCTTCAATGATGTGATTGTGATTAACATCAAAACCAATGTACAGATATTTGTAGACATTTTTGTTCAGTGTATATATTCTTGTTGTTTGTGAGACAAAGAATTTTAAAACCAATGCTGTAATGATTTGTCTCAACAAATGAGTGACTTTTATACCATTTGATGAATATATTATAAGTGATAATCAATGACAAAATGTGTGAATTGTTTGCAATTCATTGCTTTACGAAAAGAATTCAATAAATCAAATGTAAAACGAATTCTTTATATAATATATTCTTCTTATGTAATACAATATAAGGGTATATAAGGGGTAAGTATAGTGTATCGAAATTTAATTAAATTTCATTATAAAGTAATGAAAATTATTTTAATTTATTAGAAAAAATTAATAAAAATAAATTACAAATAATTTCAAATAAAAATTTAAAATTAAATAACAATTGCATTAAAAGTAGTTTTTGATTGCATTTCAAAACTCATTGAATATTATTATGAAACTTATTAGTAATTTTTGTCTACAATTTGTCTACAAATACAAAAAAAAATTACAAATCATTTCATTAATGAATATATATTTTATTATAGAAATTAAAACGTCTTTAAAAGTCGTTTTCAATATAACATATTTAAACAGTATTTTGAAATACTTATTGTTATTATTTTTCATAAAATTAGTGAAAGGGGTATTTTCAACTTAAGAGTGTCAACGTGAAAATTAAAGAAAATACACCTTTTTTTACTATATATTGCTAATAATGATTTAAAGAAAATTTTTCTTAAATATAAATATCTTCAATACTAAAGAAAAAAATACAAATCATTTGAGTTCAGAAATCATAGAAAACAATGAAAGTCATTGAAAATCATTTTCAATGTTAACACAATTTTATATTTTTTATAATATTAGAGTTTTTTTTTAAAAAATTATTTAATTTATTTGTAATATTAAAGACTGTAAAAAATATCTAATAATTATAGCATTAATATTCAATAATATGTTTACACAAAAACTCAACAAATATTTTAAAATAATTAAAAATTATTAAAAATAACATTTAATTCAATTTCTAAATACAAATCACAACGACTTCATTGAAAATATAAGTCCTTTGCATTTAAATGAAAATATTGTATTCAAATTAAAGTAGAAAATTTTATATAATATTTTTCTTTGAATTTTTTGAATTTTTGAATTTTAAGAGATATTACTTTTATATAAATTAATGAAATTATTTTTTATCATAAAATAAACTAATGGTATATAAAAAGTAATTAATGATTGAGTTTTGAATTTATAAATGATATAAGAATTGAATATCAGTCATAATGAATAGAAAATATTGTTTGTTTAAAAATACATATAAAGTGTGGAAAACATGAAATGATTCAGAAATGTGGCCAAAAATATAAGACTAAAAGAAAAATAATTTTATTATAAAAAATGTCAAAGAATTCAAAGCCTTTGAAAGAGTTGAAATGTTTTCAACAAATTGTTTGCAAACGAATCGCATGAATAATAATCTAATATTTAATTATTTTTCAATAAATATCATAAAAGAATATTCTTTTTGATTCACAGCATAAAAATATGTCAAACCATCTCAATAATTGTTTTTTTTCAATTCAGTGCTAAATATTACGATAAATCAAAATAAATATAAATATCAAAAAATAACTTCATTTATAATAAATGTGAAATACTTTTCATTGTATTCATAAAATCAATAGTAATTCACATAATATTTTATGACATTTTAGACATCGAATGACATTTCAAAGTTAATTAACGTCTATTCAAAAGAAATTATATTTGAAATAAAATAAACCTGGGTCACATTATACAGTATATACTGTTCATTCTGAAGTACTGAGTGCTCACAATTGACTGTCTATTGGTTTTCATAAAATATTATTTGAATATAATTTTTATAATAAAAATAATTTTTATTTAATGTAATCATAAAAATATGAAAAGAAATAGCTTTATAAATATCGGCGAAAAGTTGAAACTCAAAGAAAAATACAATAATTTTATTGTTAGAAATGTGGATGAATTCAATGCCGTTCAACGCTTAGAATATTTTGCGTCAAATTATTTACTAATAATTTCTAATAGTTTTGACGATTATATGAATGGAGTTCAATATAAATGGAGGAAAACTTTGACCATTCAATTATATGGTATCGTTTCCATTGGTTTCATCGTTTGGTTTTTGCCATTACTTTATCTGAAATATAAATTCAATGAATTGTTTGAAGAAATCAAAACAAGTCTTAAATCCAGAAATAGTAGTCTTCTTATGAGAGCTATCACTGAACACAACTCTGTCTCTCAACTCACTCACGAATTGAACCAATTGTTCAAATATATGCTATTTATTCTCTACTACTTCGGAACGCCAGACATCGAGATATTGATGTACTTAACCCATGCGAAGGACACGTACTTTTA
>JAQIXR010001273.1:0-13877 GCA_034700825.1 Quadroppia sp. Gr-Ori-00064
TCGGTCGGCCCCCAAAGTCCTGTGGCCGGGCTATGAACCGATAAAAAAAGTCATAATGACTTCAAGTCAATTCCCTAGAAATTACACTAAAAAGCGGAAAACATTTCATTTATTTTGCGAATAACAGCATATTTTACGCCAAAACCCAATCTATATTTCAAACATAACATCATTTCAAATGTAATTTCAATTATCTGTTCATTCGTTTATTTTTTCTGTTTATTAACAAAAACTAAAATATATGACATTTTTATTCAATTTCCATGTTTTGCATAATTATATGTTTAGTTATTTTGTATTTTTATATATAATGACTAAAAATAATAACAAAATGACTTCAAATGTGATTATTTTGAAAGATCTCGTGATTAGCACTAAATGAACTTTCTTTGAACTGAGGAAAACATTGAATATTATTCGAGACATGAATTTGATTAAAGATTATACTAATGATCATCACTTGTCTCAATGGTATTGCAAATCAAGACTTGTGTATAAGATATCGATTATAAGCGAAAGCATTGTATTCATTGAAAGACCAACTAATCTTTGATTAATTGAACGTCAATTCAATTGTTATTCAATTGTTTCATCATTTCAAAGAAAAACACTTATCGTTGATATTATATAAGTTTTAATGCATTTCATATTATTATTATTTGGACTCAAATACAAAGACAGAAATAATTCGCTGAAAATATGACAAAAATATAGAAAGGAATGAAATAACACTTCATATCTGAGTCGGAAAATAAGGACAAAAATATCTGTCGATTGATTTGTTTGGAAGAATGAATGTATTGCTGAAGAATGAATGCATTGCTGAAGAATCTTCAGTGAAGACAAAAGCATATCAAATGAAAATCTCTCATTTGATTGCTATTGAAACACAATTTCTTGAATTGTTTTTCTTTTGCCTCAAAATAGTTTTGTTCAGAATTTTGTTATCCTTTTTATACAATTATTTTTAGAAATGATTGAAATATTTGCAAAAATTAATATTAAATAATAAAGAGTTTCTCTTAAAGTTTAGACAAAATTTTGAGTTGAAATTTTGAATTAATGTCATTGAGTTTTGAAGAGTTTTTATATGTTTTTCAATAAAATAAATATAAATTTTTGGTTTTAGTATTAATTCATTGATTTGGAAAATGTGTAAAACTTTGAAAATTCGTTGATTTTAAGTTATGACACATTCATGGAATAGTCTTCGAGTGCTCACAGAATGCCATAGTTTTGAGTTCAATATAACTATTGTCCAAATTTTATAGCAATTTGAGTAGTGTTTGTGAAAAGTAAAAATAAATAATTATATTTCACTCATCGATACCGTAATACAAACTGTTGTAAGCCTTTGGGAATGTTAGAGCGCATATGAATGGCACAAAACTCTCACAAATTTTAGGTTTTTAATGACAAAACTTAACATTTATTTGAAATATTTGCTAACAATTTGCTCATAATTTGCTCACAGCATGACTTGTGTTCACAACTATTGCACTCATAAAACAAGTTAAGCAAATATTCAGAATATTCTGAATGTCAATGAATATCTCGCGGCATATATTCTGTTCGATAGAATAAATTTCATAAAATTTCATCACAAATGTTAAACAAATTATTATTTTTCTGATAATAAGTTTAACGAAAAATTTATAAATTGCGAAATGAAAGCATTGATGAGCATTGGAATGAGCTTGTTCATTCTTTAATTAACCATTCACTTCAAAAGCTTCAAAAAGAACACAAATTATTTTCAATTTTCATATTTTACGCCAAATTTCCATTAATTCATATAAATTATATTCTCTTAATTAAAGATTTTTATCATTAATATTAATTTTATGCTATTTTTCATTAATAATAAAGTTATTGAACTCTTTGGTCTTAAATAAGCGTTTCTTTAAATATATTTATTATTAATTAATATTAATTGATTTCAATCTTATAATAAAAAGTAATTCTTATCCAAAATATAAGACATATTCTGATAAGAGGAATGAAATTATTTTTCGATCATTGAATCCATTGTTGAGTTTTGCAAATAAAATATTGGATTAATTTTATTGAATATATTATTGTATGAAAACATCTCACGATTTGCTTTGATTTGCAAACTCTTGAGATTTTTATCTTATTTCTGACAAATATTTTATTAGAAAAGAAATAAATATATGAAAATGAGATTATAGTAAACCCTTTTGATATAATCCGTGACATTCTTCAGATTAAGCGATCAATTGTCAACATTGTATTCAATATAACATAACAAACATTTATAAACTTTTCGTTTCAAGTGTTATATAATATAAAGTATTCTTTTGAATCTCCAATGAATGGCTGGACTGAGGAATGACAGCACAACTGATCCCAAGATCTCTGTCTATATCTTTAATATTGGATGCAATTCAAAAGGATCTGAAGTTTACTTTGAATTCAATTCGATTAAAGACATCAAAAGACCAATAGTTTGTATAAACTCTTTATGTTTGGCATAAAGTCTTCGAAATGAGAACACCATTCAATATATCGCTTAGTGAAGGGGATAGCCATTCAGGGGTAGGCCATAGGGATGACCATTCAATAGAAGTATTTTATTCTTCAATTTTGAAAAAGTATTTCAATTTTTGTCTTAAAAATAATGTTCACATAAAATGAACCTGTTCACCCAATCACCCCCTGCACAATGCTCTGTCAATATGCCTTGGTGTTGTTGAGCTGACAATAATTCACAATAGAAGACATGTCATTTTATTCTTTTATTTGTTGACCTCTATATGTGTTAAACAATAGTTTATCCGCGAATTGTGCTTCTCTGCAGAGCTAGCAGTGCTATACTGTCTGTCCATTAATGGATAGACTAATACACTATAAAAACTGAGACACAAATGAATGGCATTTCGTTCAGACAATTGTTTTTCATCTCTTATTTTTTGGTCCACTCCTACAGTCAGTCCGATCCTGTCTTCTCTTTATAGCCAGTATTGAAGTATTTTATTGACTCAAACTCTAACTGTCCTCTACTTCTGGGCTTACCTTTTCCTCCATTGCCAATGACTATGCGGTCTCTATATTAAGTGAATTGTATTTTGTGATCAAAATTGTTATTTCAGATCGCAGTCAACCATAAATAGTCTCCTCTTTTGACTCGAATAAAAAGATGAGAACAAAGCAAATAATGTTTGAAATGAAGTAAAAATGATATGAAATACAATGAACTCGATTAAAGACATTCAATATATTTTATTTCAACTTAACATTCAATACATAAATTGAATTAAAATATATTTCATTCGCACGTATTCTGGCTGTGAATAAAGTGTCGATGACTTCAGAAAATGCCAAATATATGTAAAAAAGAGGAAAGAGTTATGTTTTTCTCCTGTCCATAGAGTTGGTGCAAATCCCTGTGCAATATCTATAAAATATTTGAAGCCATTCAGATATTGAGAGCTTTTTTCTCTCTTTTTGTTTCAGTTTGTATTCACTGAGAAAAGTGCACATCCAGTGCAGGACCGCCTCATCCACAACATCCCTATTGGTTACCATAACTACCAGACATAGAATGAGCTAACATACCAGTGCTGACTATCCTTACCATTAGATTCACTATTAACTGGTGTCGGCACTGGAATATCCATTGTATGGCACTGGCACTAAGTTCGGGTGATTTGGTGTATGTTTTGGTGTGAGAATTGGTAGCAATAGTTGGCATTGGATGTGAGGACTCATACTTGTGTTCAGTCACTCGTCTTCTAATCATATCATCCAATATTCGATGAAAATTGTGTCAGTTTTTCAGACTTTGAGACAAACAAATGACATCGAGTTTACAATAAATGCCATTTCACTCACATTTGAATTGTTGAAGAATTTTATGAATTTAATGAATTCAATACATATTAGTATTGTTTGAAAATTGAGTTCAAAGTGATTTAATAAGAGTGAAGTGAAAGCAATATATGAGTGAAAACGTATATAAAATTATTCTTTTTGTGTCTAAACGTAAGTCTCAGCAAAAAAAGCAATCTTTAATTTTCTGTAAAATAATTTGCATTTTTGTACTTTTGCTTGAATTGCATTCACAGCAAAAGTTAACATTAGTTTTGGCATTAAATGCAATCCAAAACTGACTTCAGATGTATTTATTCGTATATATAGTGAATGAACGCTAAATAAAGAGAAAAACACGTGAAATGTGTTAATACATGTCATCCAAACGTAACCCAAAAAACATGCAAAGACTGAGTAGAAATGATTTTTGCTTTTGGCGATTGCTTTCCATTACTTACTTTGTAAATGATTTTGCGATAAAAGCAAAACAAATATGATTTATAGGCATAAAAATAATAGATTTTTTCTTATAAAAATAAATACATTAATCGATAATAGCTTTGAATCTCTAATTGTTTTCTTAGCAAATGATATGATAGGGAAAGACGTAAAGCTATTGTTTGATTAGAGGAAAGGTAGATGTCTTTTGTTTTCTATGTTTATTATCTTTATTTTTATTATTTACGACAGAAATGATATCTTAGTTAAACCAAAAGCCATTAGAATTAAGTTTATGATTAAATAATAATTTTTGTTATTTTGTAAATATTTTTATTTCTTCAAATCTTTGTAAATATAAAAAAGAATTTTTATTATTTGTAATATTTTTAAATATATTTATAAACTATTAATGCATAATATGTTCGAAAAATTACAGAATAAATAATATTTAAAATTATTTTTATTTATAAAAATATTTTTATGCAAAACTAAACAATATATTTATATAATTATTTCATATAAATGAACAAAAAATCAAAAAATTAATATTTCAATGACTTTACGATAAAAACGAAATATAAAAATGTTTGCAAATGTTTGATGACTTTTGTTATTTGAAAATCAATTTTATTTGAATTTAATTGAATAACAATTTCATAATTGTTTGAAATGTTCTAAAAGTATTCGCAAATAGTTTTGGTTTCTTAAAGTCAATATAAAAGTTTTGGACACAATCGGATCCAAAGACATTGAGATCCAATTTATTTTACCTTTTCTTCCAATTATTTTCTTTCAAATTTCAATTGAAAGCTAAGAAATAATTTGAGTTTATTTGGCATTTTGTGAAGCATTTAAGGCCTAAACATATTGCAAATATCTATACAAAAAGTAACGACTAATCATTTGGTCATAGAATCAAAACTACACAAAAAATCTAATAATTTTTTTGTTCACTAATAGATCATTAGGTATTAGATTAATGTCCTCTCATTTATCACAAGAGTTGGTCTCACATTAGAAGGAAAGTTGGAAAGTGTTGTTCCAATAAATAGATATATAATTGTTTTCATGACATTTATAATTAAATTTTAGTTATGAATCAATTCTTAGTATTGAATAAAAATTAAATTAAATGCTACAAAATTGACGTTTATTTCATTTTTAAATTTTCATTTCATCTCTTATTTGCAAATCTATTTGAATAGAGAATAAGCTTTTTATTTGACTTTTGAAATATGAAAATATGTTTTCAAAAAAAAAACAGAATTATTGAAACATTTTAATCAAAACTATTAATAACTGCATAAAAACAGATTAGCAAAACATTTGTGCATTTTTATTGAATAGTTATAGAGGATTAGGGGATGGAGAGGGAGGAGAGAGAAGGAGGGGAGAGAGAGAGAGAGAGAGAGAGAGAGAGAGAGAGAGAGAGAGAGAGAGAGAGAGAGATTGTTTTTGTGAGATGTAATGAAATACAAAACTCTTGCGAACATAACTTACTTTAATCCGCAACACTTTATTGTAATTATTTGAGCATTAGTTGAAGATAGTGTAGGAGTGAAGTGCTGTTTGGTATAATCCATCTCATCTGCCGGTGCCAAATAACAGTGCATTTAACTAAAATGGCAAATACAATGCATTCAGCAATTTCTTAGGCCTTTAATAATGCAAAAACGAATACATGAATAGATTTGCGCCGATATATCAAACACGAAATGCTGTATATGTTGTGTGCAAAGCATATCATCATTACATACATTATATATTTTAGTATTGGATTAGATTTTTCTCTTACTCTTCATCTTTTACATCATTTCTCGAAGACGTCTAAACTTGTGATCCAATGTTTCACTTAATAATCGTTTGTATTGTTTTGTAGAAATCTTTGGATGCGATCATAAATCTCACATCTCTTTACAGTGTCTCAAAAAGTAGAATAAAAGGCTAGTTATGGCCTAAGAGTACAATAGAGTACAGTTGTGAAGTTGACTTTACAGTAGGTTTTGATATATTTCCACTTTCTATTCGAGGACATTATTCCACAGACTTGTCAAAGACTCTTCCTATTAATACCTCACATATGTCTCAAATGATATATTATTTGTGAACAAAATGAGAGAAATTGTTGTTTTCGTGAGTTTTTTGAATTTCACTTAAGATTGCATTGAATTTCAAGTCATGAAAATGTGTGAAATAAGAGACAAATTATAATACATATTAACCTTAATTTGTGACAACTATTCACTAAAATGACTTCTATTACTCAGTAATAGATATTTCGTTTTTAAGCATTCATTCACTAAATGAATATAAAAAAGCTTTCAAATTAAGGAATCCATTAAAATATTTACGAAAATCAATGCTATTATATGTGAATGTAATTTACACTCTTTTTTCAATTTACTTCACTTTCTTTGAGTTTTTTATTTATTATTAATCTAAATGACGGTAAGAATGAGAGTGAGAGTGAGAATGAGAGTTAGGGTTCATTGCCTTAGTTGTAGTCCTTTCTTGGATTGGGTCTAAAATAATAGATTAGATTCAGTGCAAAAGTTATGAAATATTTACTCATTTATATTATAAAACATTTTTTGTTTGCATTGTTAACAAAGTGAGCGTTTTTAATGAAAATGAGAGCATTTTATGCAAAAATTCTTCTGCGGTCAAAGCCTTTGAAGCAAATGTTGAAAAAATACTATAAATGCATAAATATTTCAGACATTGTGTAACATATGATAGACTCAAGTATTTCTTTAATAAGACTAACGGCACGTATAGGCAGTCGAGATATGCTCTCTAGAGATGAATATATGAAACCTCGGATTCTTTGCATTTCTTCTATTGATTTTGTGATTCTATTGTTCTCTTAAATTATTTCTCTTTAGTTTTTATGATCTCTTTTACAATTTTTTTGCTACTTTTCGTTCATTGAATTAATTCTATAATAACTTTAATATAAATTCTTTGATTAAGTCTTATATTCCTTCAAATTTCAGATCAAAGCATTCATTCCAACGACAGGCCAAAGAGAGTTCACTCAACACTCAATGTTTAAAATGTTTATAACGAATGAAATTCATTCAAACAAATGATTTGAAAATTTTAAGTTTAATAGAGTAATGAAAATTCAAAACAAGTCTAATGTTTTCCAATTGAGTCCAACATTTAAACTAAACAAATAGATAGTGTTTTGTGGAATGACTTCAACATCGAGTGATACGACCAGTAGCTCAATGACGGGCACGTCTCCATTGGCCACCAAACTGGCCATATCTATGGTGGCAAATGACCCATCTACTATTAAGAAAGGTCTTCTCTGGCAACAAAAGGATAGATTCTTTAGTCGTTGGAAAGAAAGATATTTTGTTTTGACGAAGGATTACTTGACGTGCTTTAAGAAGGGGTCGAAAGTGGGAATGTCTGAAATGGGAAGCTTTTTGTATAAAGTAATCCACTTTCATATCATTGTTTGAATCTCAGACATAACTCTAAAAACAAACCCTTTCCTGTCCTCTCTCTCTGCAGATAAATTTAGTGGACGTGGAAGGGCTTAATTGGGCCGACAAGAAGAGAGATGGGGTCATAGCTATTAGGGTGAGTTATTCACATTCTGTCCGCCTTTTAATGATTTTCTGCTCAAAAACAGTTCTGTTTTATTGTAAAGAATTGATTTGTTATAAACTATTGTGACTCTCAGGTGGGAACTGGAGGACAGTTACTGTTATGGACTAATTCTGGTTTAGATGAATGGATGTTCGCTTTGAGAGAAGCCGTAAACCGGAGTAAAGGCCGAAGAGAAGCATTGCGTAAATCACAGACTTTATTGCCTTCAATGACTGGGGGAGGCATTTGGAACCGGTATATAAGGCTATTCCGCAATACATTTTGATTGCAATTCTCTATAAATTGTTATTTGATTTTTGTTTGAATTCAAGTCAAAAGATATCTTCATTGCACTACACATTGGGTGACAGTGCCGTCGGTGGCAGTAATACGACGTCTCGTCTACACAAGGCTACCAGTGCTGACTTCACTAACTGTGATGACGCCAATCGTCAATTAAGGTCAACCATTCATCACAATCCGACTCCAGTTCTGAACCGACGTTTCCAACGTATATCAGGTTTGTGTCGACCGAAGAGTCGTTTGATTTATCATTACATTCATTGCATTCAATCCAAGCGAATGAACATTGAATTCATTGAACACTAAGAAAATTGTTTCACATTTTCTTCACTCTTAAACACTTTGAATTGAACTACAATTAAATCAAACATTCGTTTGTTTTTACTTTTCTTCAGTTCTAACAAATATTGATTTAAGTCTTGAGAACACTTCCGGAGAGCGAAGATCTATGGCTTCGACGATATCTAATGAAGAACAACAAATAGCACTCAACCGATCAGGTCTTCCAAGACTTGCCCCTCAATGTGGGGGTGGAATCGGTAATAGCGGTCAAATGGGAAGTACTTCACAACACAGTTCTTTGCAATCGTTGGTGTCTTTGGGCCGAACTAATGGCTGTCCGATAACGCAACTAAATAGACCCAGTCCTCGATCATTGCAGGTGTCGCCAGCCTTAGCCCAACGCTCTTTATATGCACAACACATCCTCTCTTCGCCAGAGATAATTGGAATCAATACAACCGATTCAAGACATCATCAAAACGCCAGATCCGCCCTAAAGACGGCAACGTCTGAATTCTCATTCATAAGACCTGACTCTCCCCTAACACTACCCCATAATAGCAGTCGTGTCACGAATGCAGACAACACTAAGCGACCACAATATCATCGGTCGCACAGTTGTCTCGAAGCACATCAACAGAAGTTATTGCAACAGAAAATGGGATCAAATGTTCAAAACTGTGTCAATCGATCGCAATCGGCATCTAATAAGCAAACTATGGAACGAATGATACAACAGTCCACCCGTCCCTCGAGTATCTATGGACAGCCGTCACTAACAGACAGATCCTTCACAAACAGTAGAGCCAATCATAATACCAATCACTGCATAGAAGAATATCCCTCTTTTGCCGATCCCTACATTGGGTTTACAGGCCATGGACTCAATGGACACAACGGATACAATGAGCAGAATGTGATTAGCGTTGGGAGAGTAGGACTGCGCGACACTAAGTCGATGCCAAAACGACATATAAGACACTCTAAGCCCTCAAAGTCTGACTCAATATTTGCCACAAGTCATAGACTTTACATAAGTAGTGGTAATGGAGGAAAGGGTTCAATTCAGACCAACTCCAATGAGACGAATGACAAACTCATTAATCGTAATCCAAACCAATCAAAAGAAATATTTGCTGTCAGATGATGGACAGCACATCAGACATACCTACCTTTCCTACTATTTGTTACTTTATATATAATGAGAAATTTGTTAATAATTTACAAACTTTTATATGAATTAAATATAAAAATAATGAAAACTTTTATAAATGAAATCACATTTAATATGAGTTATAAGAGTGGGATGTATTGAATAGCAGGTGTTAGAGCACATGAAAGACAACTGTATGTGCCTTAATATTCACTGGCATACAGTGTAGTGACAGTGCTAACCATACCATACCTGTGCGATGAACTTAATCTAATATCAATTATTATATGTAAATCCAATTGAAAGAACATTTAATCAGAAGATATGCACAAAAATCCATTTCCACATAAAATGTAGAAATCTTTTTATAAATGTTTTTCTCGGTTTTGTTTACTTAACTGTTTTTACATAAGATATAAACTAATGTATAGTATATTAAA
This sequence comes from Quadroppia sp. Gr-Ori-00064, assembly GCA_034700825.1. Lineage (NCBI taxonomy): Eukaryota > Metazoa > Arthropoda > Arachnida > Sarcoptiformes > Quadroppiidae > Quadroppia > Quadroppia sp. Gr-Ori-00064. The sequence continues at coordinate 10,057 of JAQIXR010001273.1, forward strand.
CACATTTTAATAGAATATTTCCCTTAATATCAATCATAAACACAACAAATATCTATACATAACAATAAAAGTCTTTTTAAAGTAAAAATTATTTGTATAATAAGTAGAGATATGAATAATATTGTGATTTCGAGATATAATAGTATTTTGAAATTATATCAATTTATTGTCAATTTTCAATCTCTAGTCATTTGAATAATTCCTCAGATATTAACAAAACCCTAATTTTAAAGCCCTTTAAAAACAAATAAATAAATGTGTAATTATTTTGTTTTTTATTCAAAATAATGTTTTAATATTAATTGTTATTAATATAACGACTGATTGATTGACGTCAAAATCACTCATATTTTTGGTGATGTGTTTCAAAAGTCAATACAAATATGTGAAAAACAAACGATAATTTGATGTCAAAATGAATTTATTTATTTTCGATTCCGAATGAATTGTTTTAAATTGAATGATAAATAAATATATTCTGTATATTAAGGGCCGGGCATTGAAGTGATGCAGTGCTGATGCAGAGATGAGATGTTATGAGCGTCTGTGCTCTCCCTTTCTCTCCCTTTCTCTGCATATCTATTGTATTGTATTTTCACACAAATTCTGTTATTCTCTTAACATCTTATATAATGAAATGACTTTGTATTTAAAAGCAAACAAATTCTCGATTTGTTTAACGACTGAACAAATGATATGAATCTGAGATATAAGACTGGATTTGACGCCAATGTATATGTGATTCACGTTTTTAAGACAATAAATTATAGATATTTTATGTCCAATAAATTGATGTATTTTTATTAGTTTTATTGCATTTTGGTTTCTATTCGACAATAATATTAAATGATTGGAAATAACAATAATTTGATGAAAGATATAATTGAATAAATGGTTATTATATGTATATTAGTCTAATTTATGGTCAGGTGTTTCCATACATAACAATTGAGTGAAAGCACTCATAATGAATGCTAACGACATATATTTGAAGAATTCGTTCACTCTTTCGATACACAAATTCTGGAACATTTGAAAAAATTCAATGAAATTAATGAATAAATGAGAGGTAAAGCCATTTATATTGGGTTATGAATAACATGTCATACTATGGATGACATAGGGATTAACGCATGGAATATACGAACTTCCCCTCAAAAGTCAGTAAAATTTCATTTTATATCAATGTCTTTCATTACAAAAGATCATATTTTTTTGGCTTATTTTTATGAATAATGTTTACAATAATTGAATATTATATGAAAGAGAAATAAAACGATTTCATAACAACATTAGATTATAGTTTATATTATATTATATTCAGGGCTTGCAAAGAGGAGGCTCACAATTGCAATTAATTGGGGTCTCGCGACCACTCAATTGTTTCAATACAAAAGGCATTATAGTGTTAAAGGTATTGAAATTGAGACCGAATTTATTAAAAAACAAATACATATTAAAAAAAATAAAAACAATAATTTTAATAATATTTTTTTAATACACACTAAAAACTAAAAACACTAAAATTTAAAAATAAATTTTATAAAGACTAAAAATATTAAAAATAAGATATTAAGCGATTTTTATGAGTAAAAACATATTTTCACTAAATTAAAAGTATATCATTTTAAACAAAATTACACTAATGTTTAAAAAATTCAATTAGGGTTATTTTTTCTAACAACTTTATGCATAGGCTCATCGTCATCAATATCAACATTGATCTTGCGTTTGTTAGCTATAAAATAATAAATTTATATATGAATTTTCAATGATAATTATAATTACATTTAAGTTGATCTATAATTTTATGATTCTTTAACCAATTCTCAGCAATCGTAAAAGCATCTAATTCATTAACGTCTGGTCCATTTAAGCGAATACGCATGTGCTCATCTAAAGTGCTATCAGACATGGAAGCATGCATTTTATCTTTGATGTATGCCATCTGAGAAAATCTTATGAGAAAATAATTTTATTAAAATAACAGCATATAACAATTAAGTTACCCTGATTCGGCTTGCGCTGAAGACAAAGGAATTGACATAATAGATAATATAATACGTTTCGCAAAACCATTCCAAATTATCTTATCGTTATTAAGATAATATGTCCAAAAATTTAGAAGACTTAAGTTTTTTTTATCATCATATTCATCGGAAGACAATATTTGATTAATTACTTCCACAATCTTTTCGTATATGTTGTCAATATCGTCATGATTAAATGACCAGCCAATAAAATCTACATGCTCATATCCTAACAAATCCAATATCTTTTTAATTAAATTTCTATCAAGAAGAATAGCATCTAAGTTAAAGGGTTCAAACACAGATAGTGTTTCAATTAATTCAATGGGATAAATTTCTTGAATTTCATTGATAATTGAGTCAATAATTGATTTACGAAAAAAACTCAGTCTTTGAAATTTTGTTTGATCTTTTTCACGTAAAGTAATATTATATTTTCCATAAATATAAATGGGATTGTCATTAATACTTAAACTATCTAAACTCAGGTCTTCCTCAAGTTCTGATTGTTTGTCCATAAGCTTCATTTGTGTAAACAAATAATTAAGTTGATCACCATCATAATAAATAAAGTCATTTAAACTATTATATAAGTCATCTAATATTGGGCGAATATCAGTGAAAATAGCAAATCTTTCTTGAAAACGTTTTGAGGCTTGGGATAATACTTTTAAAATATCATTAAAAAAATAACAGTTTTGAAGAAAATTTGTATCAGTCATTATATCTAGAAATTTTGTTACTTTATCATTCGTGGAAACATCAATTTTTACATCGCCGTATTTTAAATCAATCATATCTTTATAGATAGCATTATAAGACTTTAAAAACTTTGTCAAACTTTCGTATTCTGAATTAATCCACCTAATCTGATGAATTGTATTTATTCGCAATAATTTTTCATCAAATAGTTTAGCATTTTCTTTTAATTGTGTCCAACGTTTGTGACTATATTTGTAAAAATTTGCTAAATCGTTGAGGAAATTTTCAATACTTAAAACTGCAGGAAAGGTTTTGTAGGATTTTTTTAGACAGGTCTGTAATTGATGGGCAAAACAAGCTACTATTACTATTTTTCTTTTCTTTTTCTCATTAACCCAATCTGAAATTTGTTTACTCACACCATTTAATATTCCAGTCATTACTCTTGCATTATCACTCACAATAGAAATCAAATTATTCTGTATTACTTCATCAATTCCATCAATCTCAAAATTTAGTTTTAAAATCTCAAATAAAGCTGCAGCGTTTTCATTTGAACCAATTTTCATTAATCTATAAAATTTTACATTCTGCACATTGTTAATCAAAGTAGAAAAATAACATATTAAATAATGATTTTGAGTTATATCTGTGGCGCCATCAATAATAATACTTATGGGATTTTTTAAATATTTAAGCCTTTCAATAAATAAATCATGAATGTGTTGACTTATAATGGTTCTCATTTTTAAAGAAGTTCTTATTTTATAATAACCCTTTTCAAATATTAATTTATCTGAATTTATATTTTGTAAATCAATTAAGGATTTCAATCCTGAATCTGTGAAACCTATATGATTTTTTGTCATCACATATATTATTCTAACATATTTTGCAGTATTTGAAAGCATATTATTTGGGTCTATTTCTTTACCAGATAAGAAATCTTTAACCCATTTTTCAATTACTAAATGAATTGGGTTATCCATATGTCTCATAAGCATTCTATGAGTCAAAAGCCATTGTTATGTAAGAATCACTTTATCGGATCTATTCTGGGAATAGATACAGAGTTTCTGACAATGACAA
>JAQIXR010001274.1:0-13875 GCA_034700825.1 Quadroppia sp. Gr-Ori-00064
TTGATCGAAGATTTCAAAACATTTGATACCGAGTTGTCATCCATTGAATTGAATTACAATCAATTAATGGCTAATAAATTATTAGTAATAATTATTTGATTAAATGTTTAGCTATTGTTTGAAACGACTCAACACTTCAGAGACAATACCATCGAATAAATGGATTTTTTTTTTTGACTAATGTTTTACAAAAATTTCTCAAACTTTGAGTTCAAAGTATTTTCTCTTTAAATAACACATAGAAGTATTCTGTGAACTCAATGCAACCCTTAATCAAGGATTTTACCCCTTAAAAATCCCAAAGGGGTATGATTCAAAGGGGCATATTAGTAACAACTTATTCATCGTTGAATAAAATGATTTTCAAAAATAAATTACAATTTATTATTATTTGTAATTTAAATAAATTATATGTAAATTACAATACAATAAATTACAGGTAATCGAAGAACCCTTCCGTCAGTAATAGACATAGTATTTACATATCGTTAGTAAAGATCAAACTCAAAGACATTGAGGAATCAAAATATAAGGATTAAAATCAATACAGAGAACCATCTCTTCATTCGTCTTGCATTGCCCTTAGGATCAGATCACGTCTGACCTCATCGTACTTCTTCTTCACGGCAACCGTCAGTCGTCTCGTGTCTGGTATGACATAACCCGGCGCTAATACACGCAACAACTCATGAAAGCCTTTCCCTTCGACCACACATATGGGCCGACAGTCTTTGACCAACCAATTGACGATTGAGTTCGTGATGTCGTCACTGACCAGAAGACTGTTGTCCGACAGACTCGACGACGAGTTGAATGTGTTCTGCGATTTAGACAATGATTTGGGCGTCAAAAGAGCACCTGTTTGTGGGTCGTCGTCAAAGAGTTCGTTGTGATGGGAATAAGTGATGGCGCGGACAATGAGTGGGCCGGAAGGCGAGTCCAAGACATCGGCCTTTCGTTTGCCTAACTTTTTGCCAGTTCTTGGCGTCCTATTCGTTGGCGCCAACTTCTGGGGCTGAGCCTCGGGATGCATGGCCTTCAGGTGCGTGAATAGGTTTGTGGTGTTCCCCGAATAGGCCAGAGTTGAGGCACATATCTTGCAAATGGCTTTCTTCTTGTCCTGGATCTCCCCCTCGTCGTCGGCGATGAAGCCAAAGTATGTCCACACCTCAGACCTGGCGTGAGGAAGGGGTACCACCTTATGGACAGACAGAGGCATAGGTGTAGTGACTGATGGCAACCAATGCCGACATTAAGGCAAACCTTAACTATTTTAACGTTTTGTGAATGACTTAAATCGGTTTCAATGATATGTTGATGACTATCGGTGTCGTCATTACTGCAGTCGCCGGAACTGGTCATCAAATTGGGAACAACTGATGACAACTGATTGGTCTCCAATTCGCAGACATTTTCTGTTTTCAAAAAACATAAAAATAAAAATGATTTTGAATTACAAGACAAAAACGAGACATAAAAATGTGTTTCAAAACTAAGCGCTAAAGAAGTGATTGATTGAAACAATTGAAGGAATCGATTGAATCGATGGCCACAAGAATGTCATATCAATACCGGTGTCGTTGTCATCGTTATCGCTGTCCTCTTCACTCAACAGTGGTGTCTGATCCTTATGGTCATCGTCTTCATCATCGATCACATCCTCCGAGTTGTCCTCCATTTCCATCATTTGGACACAAAGAATATGTGAAAAATAACTCAAAATATATTTCAAAACAAAATGTTTTTAATTTATTAGAAGAAAAGTTTTGAAACTTTTTGTGTAAAAACTTTTTTTGATTAATCGATACTTTAATGAATTTGTTGTAAAATAAGTTATAATCGATTGGAAAAAGTTTTCAATTTAGTTGACAATCGATTTGTATTGCAATTGATTTGATGTTTTGATGCCAACACCCGATTGTCAATAGTTGAGACATAAACGACGTTCCCCTACTCGTGCCCTAAGCCTGTCCCCTATGTGTCCCCTTTTGTCCTCTTTGTCTATATTTTATATCTCTGTCCTATTTGTCACAAACAGTGCAAACACTTTCAAATTATTCGTTCATTTATTTGCAAATTTCTGTAAAATTTCTCAACTTTTTGTTTGTAATTTAATGAGAAAACCCGAAAGCAATTGAAATAACCATATCTTATATGCAATAATACAATGATTTCAATATAAAACTCAATAAACAATTTGTCAAAAAAATTGTTGTTTTTGTCGGCGACACAAATGACGTACAAATATTGAATGCATGAGAAAAGGGGCAGAAAATCTAAATACAAATTATGAGCAAATTTTGTAGAAAAAGCATTGCTTTAATACAATGACTTTGAATGGATGTAAACATTGCTTAAGAGTAACAAAATATTTTTGAAACAAACATCTCTTTTGACAGCCGTTGTGTTGTGTTAAACACATTGTGAATAAACAGTGGATTAAATGTATTGCAAAGAAATGTCGGAAAACGCTTTTAAACCAAATGTTTTTTTATTATTATTTACTTATTATTGAATAATGTTTTCATTTATTAATACATGTTTTTGTTGTCGTTTGTCTTATGTGTGACTCAATAGTTATCATTGAATGCATTGATTGTAATCAAAATGTGTTTATATATTGAATGAAGTGTTGTTTAAGTGTTATATTTAGTGGTCTTTTAAATACATGTAATAATTGTTGTGAAAAATATAATATCGATTTGAATGCAAAATACAATCAAATAAAATGTTTGCGAAAAAACTGTATTTAATTTCAATTATAAAATACAAAAAGTAATGCCTTATTATGTCATCGATTGTGTCATCCATTCATTAATAGGTTTGTAATTGTTTTATATTTTTCTTTTGCTTTTAATTCTCAATATTTGTCACAATAATTGTCTGTAATTTTTAGGCCAAAAAATTTATTATCATTTTTGTTGTTAATTATTTTTGACAATAATTTTTTAATAGTTATGTATTTTTTCTTATGAGCACTCAATTGTAAATACCTTTCCCTCCGAGCCGGTAGTTCTCTGCACTTGACCTCTATTTTAGACATAAATATATTTGTATTTTTTATTCAATGGTTTTTTTCATTCAAAATCTTGTCATTCATTCAATTATTTCAAAACCTATTATATATTTAGTCAAAAAATAATGAATTTTTTTTTTATTCAAAAGATATTTGAAAATAATTTTCTCTTTAAGTACTTATTCAACAAAAAATTTTATCGTTAACTCATTTCAAGTTTAAAATAAATTTGAATTTTTTTATTTTTTATATTATATTTCATTTGAGATATTTTTATATTCAATTCAAGACTCAAATTGAATTAAAGTCTTTTTGTATGAAATGATTTGAGTTTATAATTGTTTAATGACTTAATTGTATATGAAATGCATTTTAATTAAACTTCATATATATATAAGAGTTAATGAACTTTACATTAAATGTATTCATGAAAACAGCGAACAATAAACACAATCATATTATCTATGAATGTCTTCACCCAAAAAGATGTCATTTGTGTCCAAAACATGTCTCCTTTGAAAGACAATCATCAAAAGTGACGTAACCATACATTTGCAACAACTGATCATTTGTTGAAAATATTTCTTAAATTCAGAAAATATTTCTAATCCTTTGAAATGAAATAATACTTTTTCCTCACTTTCCTAAACATATTATTTTTATTTGTTTTCACATCCAATTCAAAGACCAAAACCCAATTTGAATGTATGAGTGAATCCATTGAGTCTTGTCTTGTCTTCAGTTACGCCACTATTGTGTTGATGAAGAATGAAATGTCTGTTCATTTCTTGTCTTTATATGTGAAGTGAATTATAAAAAATAAGTTTATGTTGTCTTTCGGTGCAAACACTTCACAGTGAATGACAACTCTATTGTTGCCATAAATGTATTGGAAATACTTATAGAATATCTGCGGCAATGTCTGTGAGTTTGTGACACCCAGTGCTCATACAGTTATCTAATGGTCCGGCAGTTAATGTCGAGTGACTTTTAGCTCTTTTTTCACATAATCTTCAATTATCTCAAAGGAAATCTAATACTCATTTGAATGAAATTGTTTTTTCTCTTTTCTCGTAATCTATTTTTAAGACTATTTTAAATAATTTTAAACTTTGGCCAAAAATTATCTTTAAATATATTTTATATTTATATTGAATTTCTGTTTTTGAAAATACGATAATTTAATGATTAATAGGTATTTAAATCTCTTATTTCAGATATTTTAGAGTTTTGTTTATTGTCTATAAATGAGTGAATTTTTTTAGTTCAAAACTAACTATAATTGACATTAAAATCGATTATTATTTTATATAATTGTATAAACGTTTTTAAAGTTATTAAATGTTTAGTTATCTAAAGATCTGACACTAATTATAATACTGTTATAAACTGTTTATTATTATGTGTTTTGTGTTATATTTCTTCGAAAAATTTTGTGGAGTTTTAAAAGTGTTATTTTTTTGTGCAAATATTATAGACTTATAGAAGAAAAGAGTAAACCATTTGTTTCATTAGATCTTTAAATAACTTTTACTGTTATTATATAAACTAACGACGAGTTTGTGTTTCAGTTCTTGTGTTTATTTATTTATGAATAAAAATTTCGTTTAAATTTTATGCTTTAGTTCTGTTTTTCTCCACATTTTTGTTTGCCTTTTATTTTTGTCTTCAATTTTAAACGATTTGAATATTATTTTTTTAATAGTAATTACTTTCGGACGAAATGCAAGAAACGCTGTCATCACAATTGGCTGATCCACAGCACCAGCAAGAGTTCAATGCAGAGGACATCGACCAAATCGATGGCCCAAACGATCAGATCTATCGAACCGATGGCGATATACCACCTAATTATCAACACAACCAACACTGGTCTCAATCTATCTTCCATTACGACAACATTGTTATCGGTTTGTATAGTCTTTCGCAATACTTTCAATGCTTTCACTTTATAATTAATTGAGTGATTCAAACATAACGATAAGAATTGAGTTTTGAGTATATTTTGTGATAGTTTTGAATTTCACTTATGTTTCACAAAATAATCATTTGTATTGAAATATACAGAAAATGATATAAATTATAAAAATATGCAAATCATGAGATTTTTCGATCATTCGTTTTTTACTTTTTTTCTTCATAAAAATGGCTAAATTATTCATTAGCCCTGAACCTCCCGGTGCTGAACATCTTTAATTTCATTAGCATTAAAAACGAATTCATTTTCACAACATTTTTAATAAACGATATTTTTTGTCGATTTTAATCATGACTTTGAATGAATTGTTTGAAATTGGTTTCAAATCTATAATAAATATCTTGTAATGACATTAAAATCGTTTATAAAAACCATTACTTTTAGAATAAATTACTTTTTTTTGACATTTGAAGCATAAAATTCAGTGAACTTTTTGTTGTGACAAACAATATATTGAATCAAATTAATCGCTCGAAAGACTTTTCACTGAATTTCAGATAAATATTGAAATTGAAGAATATTTATGTCTTTTTCGATTCAATCTAAATATTGATCGCTTGTCTTCCAGGGGACTGGTCTATAGGCGGGGGCTCAGACTATGGCCAACTGCCGTATTTCATCGATTCTGGAGATATTATAATAGAGATCGACGGCCAAAAGGTGGCCGGTCTGACCCGCGCCGATGTCTGTGAGTTTGTTAACTCAAAGCCGTCTCATTCAATCAAATCGGTTCAGGCGGCCAATGCTTACGGACTGCCCATTGAATTGCGTGAATACCTGGCCCGTAGGTTCGCCCGGGGCAGCATTGACCATGACCTCCAGGCCACCATCAGAGACAATGTCTACATGCGAACCATTCCCTGTACAACCAGACCTCCCCGGTCTAACGAAGCCGATGGCGTCGACTACAAGTTCGTTACCAAAGAGCAGTTCATCGAAATGGACAGATCGGGCCTTCTATTGGAGTCTGGCGTTTATGCCGCCCACTTCTACGGTATGTCTTTGTTTTGATTAATTGAATTTTGTTTTCAATTATTTATTTAATATAACAAAAAAATTGCTTTAATTTTTCAATTGAATGAAACTATAACTGAATTAATGCATAAGAATATCAATAATTACAACAGTTTTTGATTAATATTATTTATTTTTTCTCTAATCTAAGTCTCAATCACTTCTTGCTATGAAACTAAGACTTAATGTTTTGCTTTTTTGCTGGTCTTATAAAGGATTAGATTTTCTTCATATAATATCTATGAGTTTAATGAATACAAATTTCGATAATAACCAAAACGATAATAAATATAATTGAAAATATTTTTTATAAATATTTTTATTTGTTTGGGTTTGCATTGAATGCATAATGATTTTCAATGATAATTTGTCCCAATTTCTAACCATTTCTTTGCTCTTGTTTTTTGTTTCAACACATGAATAGGTAATGAAAAAATAATACAATTATTTAACTGTAATTTGAGATTTGAAATATAATGCGAGAAATCATTAATCAAAATATTTTAAAAATGTGTTTCAAAACTCTATTGTCGTATAAAATAAATTCTGTTATCATTTTGTTTTTATTGCCATTTAATAAAGAGAAAAATCATAAAATTCTTGGACATATTGTGGGTGTAGTTTGTGTTTTGAATTATTTTTCATGAATTTTCATATTATTCAATAAAAAAGTTTTTTTAAGCCATTCTTTCAAATGTTTTTTCTCTATTATTTATCGATATTTTTGTATTTATTGAATGATATTTATATTGGATTAAAATTCTCATTCAATATTGAGTTCGCTTTGTATTCACGACTGCAAACAAATTTATAGATATTTTCTTCTCTTTTTGTTGTATCAATAAATTTATAGATCCTTTAAGTGTTTAAAAAAATTCTTTCCGTGTTTTGCATAAAAGGTTATAATTTTTATACTGTATTAAAAATTTATTTTTAAAAGAAATTTGAATTTCTTGTGATTGAAAACATGACTCAAATAGTGTTTACATTTGTTTTTCTTCAAATACATCCTAAACTGAGTCTTATTCTTTGTTTTCACATATATCTTGATATTTATTATGTCTCAAATCAAACACAACATAACATTGATTACTAAAAAACTTTATCTGTTTTGTGAATGACATGAATATAAGTGAAAATTATCGTTCGCTTCATATCTATTGCCTTACATTTCACGAATCAATCCTTTCTTTATTTTATTCAAATCTAGTTTTTATGACATTTTTCATCACATATTCATTTCTATTGTTTATTGTGTGCATCAATAATAGGAACTCCACTTCCATTGACAACATTTCCTACCAGTGATTCGCCAAATAATATACCAAACCCTTTACCAAACTATGAACAAATATCAATGAATAACTCCAACACTTCGTTGGCGTCAAAGCGTCGCCGAAACCGCTCAAACATAGCTGCCATCGATGCCTCATCCCTACCCCATGGCTGGGAACGTATATCCGATGCTCATTACGGGGTCTATTATATCGATCACATCAATAAACGCACTCAATATGAAAGGCCTTACGAGACGGAGCTCATCAAAGGAGTGTCGGGTTTTGGGTTCACTCTCGTTGAGGTCGATAAAGGGCTAGTAGTGGTCAAGAACATAATACCGGGAGGACCGGCATATTTGTCGGGCATTATACAACCCGGCGATGTATTGGTATCCGTTTCCGGTGTGTCTGTGGCCGGTCTGCAGCACTCGGACATCGCCAGACTCTTCGCCACATTCACTGTTGGCGATCGCGTGAAACTGACGTTCGCTCGTGGATACCAACTGCCCCCTGACCTCAACGACGAAGACGTGGATATATTGAGTGTTACACTCACTAAAGGAAACCAAGGTTTGAATCGATCTTTCACTCTATTTGACATTTTTGTGTCTCTAACGACAAATGCTTTGATTGAATGCTATTTAAAGTAATCTATAATTAAACGAATGTTTTTGTTAACAGGTTTTGGATTCACTATAAGTGACGCCCAATCGGGTCAAAAGGTCAAGAAAATACTAGACATCGATCGGTGCGGTTCACTCAAACAGGGAGACATTCTTATGTCCATCAATGGACACAACTTATCAGACATGTCTCACTTGGAAGTCGTCGATGCACTCAAACAATGTCCTATCGATGAGTCGGCAGTACTTATGGTTAAGAGAAAAAAGAGGTTTCGCTCAAAAACTCCAATAATTTTGCAAAATAATTGGGAAACCAATCAATACTTACCGCCCGCTCGCAACTGCAAGACACCCAACGCCGAGATGATGAGCCGAATGAGGGACGGGAACGACATGATGGCTGACCAGTATATGTCTCAATATCTGCCAAATAGTGACCACTATATGAATGACGGATATATTCATCAAAACAATATTAAGGTTTGATTTCGACATCACTTTTGGAACCATATCTTCATTTCGTTTATCTCTACCGTAGTCACAATCGGCGCCATTACTGCCAGCCCTCACTTCGCCATTGATGTCATCGAACGCAGCCATTGAGACACCACCTCTTCAAACATCGATAGCCAACTCAGACATGTCAGTGACGACGACTACCAATGAAGACGATTACGAGTACTTCAGAGCAACGCTAACGAGAGCCGAATCCGGGTTTGGGTTCCGAATCGTTGGCGGCGCCGAAGAGTGCCGTAATGTTGCCATCGGTTCTATCGTCATCGGAGGCGTCGCGCACAGGGATGGTGTGCTTAAAGCCGGCGATGAGATAATATCGATAAACGATAGGAACGTTATGGGCGCCAGTCATCAAGAAGTAGTACAACTCATGTCCCAAACGGGTCCTTTGGTGGCGATTCTGGTCAGACGTAAACGAAATTCAGACACATATGACGTGACGTTATTTCGTGAAGACTCGGAAGGTTTTGGTTTTGTTATCATATCCTGTGGTGACTGTGCTCTCATCGGTCGCATCATTGAAGGCAGTCCAGCCCACAGGTGTCAAAGGCTTCACATTAGGGACCGAATCATTGCCGTCAACGGCATAGACATCACTCCTCTGACACATCCCGACATCGTTAATATGATCAAAGAATCCGGTAATTAATTGTCGAGTTTTTTGTGACTTTCATTTCAAAACTAACCCTGAGTTTCATTTCAGGTGAAACACTTCATTTGCGTATAATTCCTGCCGATTGTTATACCGTTGAACTGATTCGCGGCCCCAAAGGGTTCGGGTTTTCTATTAGAGGCGGCGCCGAATTCAATGGAATGCCTCTATTTATCCTTCGAATAGCACCCGACGGTCCGGCATATTCTCTGCTCAATATTGGCGATGAAATAATAGAAATAAATGGCTACTCGACTGTAGGTCTGACCCATTCGGACGCTGTCAACGCCATCAGTCAGTCGGGACCGGCAGTCAAACTCAAACTCAGACGAAATTACATAACGACAGGCAATTGGGGGCCAAATATGGCTCCCATTCAGTCGATGCAAACATATGTCAATTGATTTCATTCGATGCCATTATTCGCTCAAAATATTATATTCTGTAATATTTTTGACAATTCTTTCGCTAAAAATATTATTATTGAAATCATTTGAAATAATTTTTTATTAAATTTTTAAATTCAATAGAAATTAAGATTTTATATAATTATTAATTAAATTAATTATGAATTAATTATTTGAGAACTCATTGAACATACAATTCATTCTCAAACAAACAAATCGTTATTTATTTTTCTCATACTTTCATTGAATTGATATTTCGATTCTGTCTTTGAACCCCTGTTTCGCACATAACTGTTGTTGAGGTTTTATATAAAGTTTTTTGTCATTAAAATTGTTATTAAAAGACCTAAAAAATTCTTAACTTTTATTTACATCTCTTTTGTATTTATATAATAAATATTGGACTCAAAAAAACTTTTGAAAAACTTTTATTTTATTACTTATTATTACAATTAATATAATTATTAATGTCTTTAATGTCTATTAAATAAAATGTTTATCAAATAATTACAATTAATTGCAATTCATTTGTAAAAAAGACTATTATTTTAATTATTTTTTGTATTTTATTTAAGAATAAAATTATTAAATCATTTTAAACAAGAAAAACATAATTAGATTTCACTCAAATCCATTCGTAGCTACGCTTTCGGAACATTTTTAGCGTAGTTTATAATATTAAAAGACATTTAAATCGATATAAATCTCGACTCAATTCAAACATTTTTATCCCCTGTTAAGAAATATTCGAATTTCTGTGCCTTCAGAGGGAATGTCGTATTGGATGTCCTCAAGAATCTGAACTTATGTACCAAATAAGCGATGGCTGTCTTGGCCTTCATTAACGCGAATCTCATTCCCTTCGTAGACTTCAAACCGAAGGAGATTTTTAACAAAAATCTCATATTATATAAAAACTCATTTAAACCGAAAAGATTTGAGAAAAACATATTTCAATCAAATTCTTGATTCAAATAAAAGAGATCTTTATGTGAATGAGAGAACACTTGGAAAACACTCACTCAAAGCTTGTTATAAAACTTATGCAAAACTTTAGCTCAAAATCACTTTTTATTTATGAATTGAGTGTCAATTTGTGACTTAAGTGATCCCTGAGTCAAGGCTAAGGACTATATCTTCATTGATATTCAGACACCATTTTTGACAAATAATCGCCAAATTATGAAATAAATTCTAATTTTTATTTCAAACTCAATTCAATCTTTACTACAATTTAGTATTAGTTAACAATTTATACAATTCTTTAGAAAACATTTTCAAAAAATTTTAATTGTTTTTTGGATTTAAAAAATATTTTAAAATCATTTAATTAAAAAATTTCTGAGAAATTCACCAAAAATTCCTAATGAATAATGAATCCAAAATTTGATTCAAGGATATATTAATGAACTTTTCAGTGTATTTCTTGAGAAATCAAATTGTATTTTAAATACTTTGAACACTATATTAAATTGTCTTTAAATTTGTACAAAAGATTTTCATTGATTTTAATGTTTTGATAAATATTTGGCGAAATATTTGAAGGAATTTCTTATTAATACTGATATAAATGCAGTCAAAAATCGATGAAAACAAAAAACATTTGAAGTTGTGATAAAAATGCAAACAATGGTCTCATTTGTTGTTATTGTAATCCAAAGTGATATTTGAGTCGAGTTTATGAGTCCTCTCGTGAATGATCATTGAGTAGAGCCGAGCGGTTGCGTAATTGCATGCCTTATACTTGCATTTGAATGGCTTTTCTCCCGTATGTTTGCGCTTGTGTTCCACGAGCTTATGGTAGGCGACGAGCGACACATCGCACCCTGGCCAGTCGCACTTGAACCTGTGCATGGGTGAGTTGCACGACTTGTCTATCTTGATCTTTCCGGAATGCTTTTTATAGCTGTGCCGTTTGACCACACCGTTGTAGAAGCTGCCAAAACTACACCCTTCCCATCCGCACTTATACCATATCCTTGTGTCCACTTGTCGTGTCTTTCGCATGTAATTGTGGTTTCGTTTCTTAAGACGTGCTTTAAATGACATCAATATTAGACGAAAACGAAATTCAATTCAAATATCGATAAAAACATAACTAAAAATTACTTTGAATTTTGATTCCTTTCATTATTCTGTGATTCGCTATAAATGACAGAAATTTTTTGAGTTTTTCAAAACAAAAGTTAACTAAAAATCTTGTCTTAATATAGAAAATAAATAAGTTTTGAATTCGTTTAAACCAAACAATGGATACCATTATTATTGTGTGGCGTAAAGTGTTCTGTGTTTTCAATGTTATCATAATTGTGGTCATTGTTTGCGATGAAGTTTTCATTGATCTCTGGTTTGGTCTCAAAATCATTGCAGAGATTCGTTAGCATAAAGTGATTGATGTCATCGCAAGTGTTCATAGATATCGGACTTTCTTCGAAACCGCTGTCAATAATATCGTCTCTGATTGTTGTTGCGATTATTTGGTCCATCGATGTTGTCGTCAACACATCCAAGGACTTCATATAATACATGTCATCGCTATTATACCACTCATTGTCCATGGATTCCGATTGGTTTGCACTACAGTTACTCAAGTGCTGGCAATTGTGAGCCGTCTCTCCACTCATGTATGTCTTGACGTCAATGTTTTGGTCAATTGTTATCTCCTTCTCATTAACTACAGTTCCCATCATTTCCTTTTGGTTTTTATTAAAATATTCTGTTCTGTTGTTTACGTCAAACAGTTCTGCAAACGATTAAACAATTTATTATAAGAAAAATGTATTCATAGTATGAATGATATGATAGACAAATGAAAAGCATTTCAAAACGTAATTCAAATACGAATACATTTTTTGTTATTAAAAAGTTTCAAAAAAAACTTATAAATCATATTTCAATCAAAGAATTTCAATGATTATTATTATCGACAGATCATAGCATCACAAAAAGTCATTCAATGAATGAAGAATCATCCAATTGTTAGACTAACCTTGCTTATACTGAACAAGGAAAATATTAACGTATATTCATATGAAAATTCACTTAAACTAAATTATGTTTACATTTAATCATTTTTAAAGATATTTCAATAAATATTTGCATTAATAAAAAAATTAATTAAATTTCATATTTTGATATTTTATGATATTTTTTGATAACATAATTAAAATATTAATGAAAAAAATAATTAAAAGTTATTTTTATAGAAAACTTATGCAATGAAATGAATTTATAAATAATTATATTATATATAAAAAATATTTAATGTTATTCTTAAATATTAATAGAATTTTTTGGAAAGACATGTGGAAAGGAATGAACAAAAGTATGTATGAATGATATGTGTGTCCACCCATACCGTATTGGTTCTCCCAAAGAGCGATATTCTTCTCGACCGAATCGACGACACTATCGTATCTATCGATTTGGTATTTGTCGTAATAGTTGTGACCATTCTTTACAAGAATCAATACTTCCTTCAGTGTATTAAAACCTTGTTTATAATTGTGATAAATATTGTCTAAAATCCAATTCAAGTGTTGACTAATAGTTAGTTCACTTTCGATCATTTTATTGTCCAATATTTGATTCATTTTTTGAATTATTATTATTGTTATTATTAAAGATTTTTTACATTAGAAAACAATTTTCGATAAATTTGACTCAATTTGAAGACAAATACAAAACTGTTTGTGTTTTGAAGAAAGCATTTGTTATGACTTGTCTTAAAAGACATTTCATCTCTAAGTAATGAATGACTTTATTCTGACTTTTAATTTATTTATTGAAATTAAAGGAAAGAATTCTTTAGATTTCATTTATATTATTAGATTAACTTTCATCGAGTGATAGGAATTGAATGTTTTTCTCGTCAATAGAGAGTTAAGAGATAAGGGTTTGGAATAAATTTAGGGAAAATTTTTTGTTTATTATAATTTTGAAAAAAATTCATTTTTTTGTTATTAACAATAATATAATAATTAATTCAAACATATATTTCTCAATAAAAGGAAAATCTTTTGAAAACTTACGAAAAATTTTGTTTAGATTACAAGACATAATCTATTGATTATTTGTGTGTTTAACGCAAGAGATAATTATAGCCATAACGATAGAAATGAAGTTTTTGATCACGAAATACATTATTCATATTGAAATTCAAAGTCATTTTTCTTTCAAAATCTATTTTCATTTTCAATGAATTTAATCGAAAAATAAAAAGTTTTTTATATATTTGGAATAAGAGTTGGAATACAAGGGGTAGAAAAGCAATGAAAGTCAGGGGCAGTGATAATTCAATTCATTGCTGTTCATTAGTTTTGAATATAAATCATTAAACATTTCGACCATAAAATCATTGTATTTTTTGAACCCATTTAAGAATAACTTAAT
>JAQIXR010001275.1:0-13872 GCA_034700825.1 Quadroppia sp. Gr-Ori-00064
GAAGAGATAGCGAAAGATAATACGGAAGAGATAGCGAAAGATAATACGGAAGAGATGCTGAAGACGGAAACAAATGTTGAAGAGACACCTAATGCCGATCCAGTGATTGTGACCGACGAAGAAAATGGAAATACAAGTGAAAATGTGGTCACAAATGATATGATTATTGATAGCAATGACAACTCATTTGTGACCACAAATAATGACATTACAGACGAGAATCGAAACGAAATCATTGTTGAGTCCAATTAAGAGAACAAGAGATCACTTTCAATGACAATATGACCCTTTCTCTAACCCTTAACCCTTGGTCTGTAATCCAGAGAGTTCTTAATCTTTTGAATTAATCATTTGATATTAAAAAAGTTGTCTTCAAATTAAGAAAGGTTTTACTGATAGAAAGAAATGTTTTTTAATTACAATTCAATGAAAATATTTGAAAAATATATAAATGTTTTAAAAACTAATTAACTTTTTATTTAATTATTGAGCAAAAGATCAATTGATTTGATTTGAATTGAATTGAATTGTACTTTAAATCAGATATATATTCTGTGATTGAGTTCATGTGTGAAAGAATTGTCAAACAATTTATTATATATTAATTTTGATTTAAAATTATATTTAATGAAACAAAACATTAATAATTCTATTAAATAAAATTGAATAAAATTTTTTCATTTATTATTGGTTTAAAGAAATTATGTTTAATTTATGTCAAAATTAATAATGTTTTTGAATTTGAAGATCAATTAAATCACAATAAAATGCTTAAGACTTTGTTTTCTCATTCACTTTTGGCACATCTTTTGTCACTTTTACTTCATTTTGAAGAACCGATTCTTTACCTATTCTTTGGTTCACAGCTTTCATGAGTTGTGATAACTCAATGAGAGGTTGTCTAACGTTTTCAGACACAAACGGTTCCGATTCAAACTCAGTGATCCTGACGGCTGCCAAGAGCCGGATGTGTCCCTTCTCGACGAACCCATTCAATCGATACGAGTCCTCAATCTTCATCTTATGGGCATTCAAGACATCAATGGTCTGTATTTCATACGTTCCTAAAACAGTTCCCTTATCTGACAGCCCAACCGTCTCAGCGATGGCACCAAATGTGCTGACACTGACCGGAATGAATGGCAACAACTGTTTCTCTTCGACCCAATACATGTCGATGACCTCGAACCTAATTGTCTCCAAAATAGGATTATAGAGAATGAAATGAAACGACTCCTCCCAAACAGGACAACCCGTTCGTCGCTTACAAGTGGTCAATCGCACCTGATTTCCAACACTGATCTTCACTAATGGTCTCATCTCAGGACTCCTCACCTGTTCCGTACAGGTGTCGAGTCCTGTGCACGAGTCGACGAGTATAGAGAGTGCGGCCACAGGTAGTTGTGATCGCGATTGTCGAAGATTAATGTCCGACGGCTTTATACTAGTAGTCAATCGAAACCAACTGACCCTGAATGAAATCCTCGGCATTCCCTTTCCAATTGATTCAAGTCTTTGTCCAGTTTTGGTCAACGGAACCACTATTTCTCTTCCGTTCAGTTCTCTATAATCGACAAAGTCTTTGATAGGAACCGAAAACTTTCCGATGAGTTCGTCTTCAATCATGTCTTCGTCAAAGACTGATATCATTATTGAGTTGAGTATTGAGTTGTGAACCAGAAAACAGAACTCTTTATTCCATTCCGGATGTGAATCGTTTTGAATAATGTGTGTCAATTGGATCTGTTCTTCGACTTCCACTTTACAATAAGGGTCTGAATGTTTAGCACAGGGAGAATTACACCCCACACCTTTGGGCCCATCCTTTCGATGAACATATTTTGCGGACATGACTTCAATTCTCAGCAGACCTATCGGTTCCCTAAGCTTTGTCTCCTTTTTCTGTTGAAGTTTAGCCAAATTGATGTTAAAAAAGTGTGGTTTTTCGAAGAAATACGAGACAATACATTGGACTAAACTCTTGAGTAAATATATATTCAAAGCTCTCAATAGTCCAGTGAATTCCCAATCGATTCTTGGTCTCTCCAAAAACGATATCTGAACGTTGCCCACAATTGGCAGTTCCCGAAGCAATGGAGTCAATAATATTCTTGTCTTCGCTTTGAAATAAAACCATTTGATCCCGAAATCGATGAGATATTTGCCTGAAATGGCAATCATTTTGTCATTCAATACCACATGAGTTGAAATGCAATCAATACCTGATATTTCAAACTCAAGGTCTGAATCAAATGTGATCTCGCAGTCGACAATCAGGTCCTCTCTTCGGACACCTCTTTTCAAGACATGAATTCCTGTAATTCTCGGAACTCTTTTTCCTAAATATATTTTCTTTATCTCAAAGTTCGCCAATTGATTGATTGGACCAATAATTGGTTCCAAAGAATTGTTGGGAAAATAAGTATTAACGAAACGGATGAGAAATCTGTTGACATTGCCCCAGAGCTGTTCCAGTAGGTGTCTGATCCAATCGGCCCCTTCCACCTCTGGATCGACGTCACTCCAGGCCAAACATTTGGCCAATTCGACCAAATCGTTGGAATCGAGCAAATAGTTTCCGTCTCCGAGAATATCATATTTTTCTTCAAAAGAGCGAAGAATTGCCACAAAAGCGATTATGAGTGGAAAAGGTGTCAAACATATCACCAAAAGAAGGCACCGAATGGGAAAGTAATGCAAAGAGAAGTCAATTTTTATGAAATAATATCCATATATTAACAATAAAGTGATTCCGATGTTATTCGCCAAATGATATCTCTGTATAATATGTCCAAAGATGTCCAATGGCTTCGATATTCCCAAACGAAACAATAGATTCAAATTAAACTCTTTTTCTTTTTTCTCTTTTGTCTTCTTTTTTTCCAAAATCTGTTCCAAACCTTCTTTGGAAAAGCATAAGGTTTTCACAAGAAGTTTGAGTCGATGTATAACGAAACCGATGATAGGAATGGAAGTCCTCTTATCTTTTTCAGAACTCATCCCTTAAACAATTGATCCGATATTTAAATGTCAAAAAAGTGGTATAAAATCGTTAATTGAATTATAACTGAAATGTCTTTAAAAGGATTTGAAGTAATAATTCAAATCTCGAGCTTTCGATGAATTTGAAAATATTTGAAAATATTTGAATCAAAGATCAATTTTGTGAAAATGAGCACAAAATCGGATCAACTGTTGATCGAAAAGGCAAAGAAAGTGACCAATTGTTTAGTACTCGAAGACAAGACATTAATAAATATAATGGATTTAATGGAAAAGGAGTTCCAAAAGGGGCTGAAAGACGAAGAAACGGCTTCTGTTAAGATGTTGATAACATATGTCAGAAATCTTCCGAACAATAAAGAAAAGGGAAAGTATTTGGCCCTGGATTTGGGGGGAACCAACTTTAGAGTCATTCTCATCGATTTGGACACAAAAGACACGAAAATGGATAACGAAATCTTTAAAATACCCGAACAGATGATGGTCTCTGACGGGGAAGTGCTCTTCGACTTCATCGCCGATTGTATTATAAAATTCATTAAACAACGAAACTTAGAGAACATCCGAATAGCCCTGGGATTCACATTCAGCTTCCCGTGCACTCAGTATGGCTTAAGTCACGCCAAACTCATCTCTTGGACAAAGGGTTTCAACTGTCCAAACGTTGTCGGCAAAGATGTGGTCAAACTTCTGAAGACCGCTCTCAAGAAGAAGTCACACATTTCTAATGCATTCGTAGATATCGTGGCATTGATTAACGACACGACAGGAACTCTCATGTCTTGTGCCCACAAGAACACCAAATGCAATATCGGTCTAATAGTAGGAACGGGAACTAATGCCTGTTATGTCGAGAAGTTGGAGAACATCGAGAAGTGGCCCTCAAATTACAACGAACCCAAACAAGTGGTGATCAACTGCGAGTGGGGGGCCTTTGGGGACAATGGCGTCATTGAGCACATCCGTACCCATTGGGACAAACAGATGGACACTCAGACAATTAATAAAGGAAAGCAGATATACGAGAAAATGGTGTCCGGTATGTACCTGGGTGAATTGGTGCGACTCGTTCTGTTGACTTTAGTCGAGCAAAAAGTCTTATTCAATGGAATAGTTCCCAAAAATCTATTGAAAAGACATTCGTTTTCAGCAAAAAGTGTATCGAAAGTCGATCTCGACTTTCAAAGCAAAGACTTTATGAACACAAAAAGGCTTTTCGAAAGAGATTTCACCAAAGATTATACTGAAACAGATCTTCACATCATATGTCTGGCCAATAGTCGTATGTCAAGACGGGCGGCCGATTTGGTGGGCGCCGGCTGTTTGGCACTCATTAATCGTATGCAAAGACAGCAAAACATAATAGCCTTCGACGGGTCTGTAGTCAAACTTCATCCACATTTCAAGGAATGGGTTAAAAATAAAATACAAAAATTAATTAATTCTAAAATGTCTTTCGATATGATGTTGTCAGAAGACGGCAGTGGGAGGGGAGCGGCTATTGTGGCCGCCGTCTCATATCAGGAAAAAAGACCCAGAATTATCAAAAGAGACGGAAAGGTCTATGAAATCGGAACTTATATTCATTGAATGAGTTCTCAATTTATTCTCAAACTATTAAACCATCAAATCTTCAGTTGTCTTATCAATGGTTTCCAATAAACTGATTCATGTCATTGAAATACAATTTAATTAACAGTTTAATAGAAAACCATTTATTGTTTGTTCAAAAAATTATTAAATAATTCATTAGAAAAACAAAAGCCTTTAATGTATTCAAAACATAATTAATATATTTGTGATTATATTATTTAAAGAGAAATTCAATGAATGAATGATTTTTTGAAAATATTTTTCAATCAAATGACAATTCTTTGGATTCTTCTAACGACTGGTTCTCATTGAGCGCCGCTTTATTCTCATCGAAGGGCCGATACTTTCGTAGAGAATATATTAAATAAATAGAAAATGTGAATAAAATGATTTCAATGACAGCTGAGAGGATGTAGAAGACGGCGGCGAACGAGATGTTGAGCAGAAGAAGTCGCCAATTGGTGTCCGGACAGTCCTCTTCATTGCCGGCCAAATCGAACGGAGAACAGTCTTCACTGATCTTCACTTTATAGTAGATAAGGGATCCGATGGTAAGCACCTTAAGTATGAAACTGAGTCCGTCGATGACTGCATAGGACAGTAGCAACTTTATGGTGAGATAAGAGGCGGCAGGAATTGCGACCACAAGTGTCAGCACTGTTACCAACAATGGCAACCAATGGTACCACTTATACGACCCATAGAGAGCTCCGATGATTGTCAGCGAACAACTGATCACAGATGTGACCAAAAGACTGCTTTGCATACAAACACAACTGCTGTCCAACGATCCGGAACATAATCGAGACATTTTGGGAACAGTTATTCTTTTGAAGTTTAGGTTCTTATAAATACTCTAAAACTGAGTCACAAGTTATCCAATGTTTGCCTCATTGGTAACGATTCCTATGTTTCCAGAGATACAAAGATTAGATAATAGGATCAAACATATAATACCTGTCCCTCACTGTCCCTCACTATCCCTCACTATAACTAAACTTTGTTTCAAACAATTCTAACCTATTCTCAGCTAAGGCTTCATATAATAGTTGTTTCAATTGTTTCATTCATTCTTCAAAACCATTCAATGTTTGCCTAAATGTTTGTAACAATAATTATCTTTTCATTTGATCGGAGTTTTTGTTGAAATAATATAACAAATAATAAAGAAATAAATTTTATTGTTTGAAATGATTTGATTGAAGTCTTGCTATCATTTGAAGCCAATGTGTGTTAAAAAGTAATGCTTTATTCGGTATGTGTTTTGTGAACAAAACATAACATAAATAAAAGTGTTTTTTGTTTACATTTAATGTTTTGTTAAATGTCTTTCAAATGGATTCAAATGACATAAATCTGTTGATCACTAAAAACATTTCGTGGAATAAATTACCAGAAAATGTCAAACAGGTTTGAATCCATGGATCAGTTGATAAGTATTCATGTTTTGTCTCTTACTTTGTGGCAGAGTTTGGGAAACAGTGAAGAATATGATAAACAGGTCCTGGAGTTTAATGTCAAAAATCAGATGAGATATCGGAAGAAAATAGGTTTGAATTATTGGTTATGACTTGACTTTGATCTTA
Source organism: Quadroppia sp. Gr-Ori-00064 (assembly GCA_034700825.1). Taxonomy (NCBI): domain Eukaryota; kingdom Metazoa; phylum Arthropoda; class Arachnida; order Sarcoptiformes; family Quadroppiidae; genus Quadroppia; species Quadroppia sp. Gr-Ori-00064. The sequence continues at coordinate 6,183 of JAQIXR010001275.1, forward strand.
ATCTCACCATTGATTGCCATCTCAAGTGAGACACATCGAGAAGAAGACATACTATGAGGAAGTGCTTCGCTATAGTCGACAACACTTTATGTTATTTCCTTACCATTTGTCGGACTTTATTGTAATCATTGATTTGAATGTATTTTCGATCAAATGGTAACCAATGTCTTGTCTGACCAATAGGTGTCCCAAATGAGAATAACTCCCTTCCAGTACTACCACCAAATAATCACTGATTTGTTGGAAAATGAGAGAAATTACGACACTTTACCCAACTTTTCGGCAGCCGATTGTCTCAGACTTCTTGGAATCGGTCGAAACCAATACATAGATCTCATGAATCAATTCAGGTCTTCGAAGAAGTTTATGGGAATTATCAAAAAACCCCTCAAAGACCTAATGCCTAACAAACCGGTGGAGAACATTTCAATCGACTTTTGGTGGACTATAAACCCGGGATATATTACCGAAGACGACGTCAAACATATGGTGACCACCAAAGAGAAGCTAATCATCGATCGATTGCTCAGTGATGACCAATCAGTGTCTGCTCTCAATGCCGGAGAAGTGGACCAAAAGGATGTCCGAAGTCTTTATCAAAAAGGACTCATTTATTTCGATATACCAATAGAAGACACGGATCTCATACACATTCCCCCTTTGGAAGGGTTTGTCATGAATAGAGTGACCGGAGATTACTTCGAAACACTTCTCTATAAGATATTTGTTTCCATCGATGAGAAGACAACTGTTTCCGAATTGTCTAATGTCTTACAAATCGATTTATCTCTCGTGAAGAATGCGATTTCAATGTACTGTCGGTTAGGGTTTGCTTCCAAAAAGACCATTGACTTCAGCGCTGAACGATTGCACCCGACGTGGACCAACTTTAGGACTCGACTCTCTTCCAGTTCCAGTGTAGACATCAGTTGTAATGATGTGAAACCGATTGAATCGAAACAAAATATTTCAAAATTTATAAATTCTTTGCCGAATGAAAACGAGTTCAATAGTGAAGGCATTGATGTGTTTGAGTCTGAGTCTGAGTTCAGTCCAACGGAAGAGAGTTTGACTCAAACGACAAGTGTCTCGATTCCAACGAATCATGTGATGACTAATTCCAATGACAACAAAAGAATCGGTTTGTTATATGACTCAACTTTGGCCGCATTCCTGATGATGGGTAACCTCTCGCCTGGCCTTAAGAACCACGCGGTGACGATGTTCGAGGTCGGGAAACTGGCCGATGAGTCCATCGATAGTCTTCTGCTTGAATTGTCCAAAATCAGTAGCTCTGAACTCGAAGACGACGGCGGAGAAGCGGAACGGTATTTCATGCACGCGATCATACTTTACCGCACAATACAGTTCTTGAGACACAATCCGGAACTGACTTCAGGTCTGATTGAAGACCCATTAGAAGCACACAAGGGTTTGGGACTGGATTTGATTCGATGCGAAAGTCTTCTAAACTTAGACTCCGAGACGTGTCAGAGATTATTGACGAAGAACTATAAACTGCTGATATCTGTGGCCCCTCTCAGTAATGAGACCCGGATCATAACGAGCGATTCGTTGCCATATTTGGGCGCCTCTCCAGTGGTTAACTCAATTTGGTTTAAGTTGTTCTTGTATTCGGTGACCGGTTGTGGACCTCCTTCTCTGCTTCTGTCAAAAGGGGTTCGTTTGAATCAATTGCCGGAAATGTTTCTCAACTTTGAAGCTCTAATGATCACTCCCTGGGCTCGAGATTCAGGAGTAATACCCATTTCTGGAGCACTGGTAGCAATTAATGAGTCGGCCACTTATAGCCCAATCCTAGTCCAGGCCTACCCTAAGAATAGCATCAAAATTTCAGACAAAGAACTCATTTATTTGAGTCTTCCTTTCGCTGAGAATTCAAGTAATGCTAAAACAGATTCACTGGAAAGCCATCCGTCAGTTAAGGCGCTCTCAAATCATATCAATGTCTACAGAATTTGTGGTTTCATTACATTAATTAATTTGGATTCAAATCATTCTTCGAATGACACCAACAATTGGACTCTCTTTGACTGTCATTTCGGAATCCCTTTATTTGACCGAACTTTGAATAAAGAGGTTTGCAATCGAATGGCTTCCAATCACCTCTTGGATCCGATCAAGTAATGCACCCTTTGTCACAATTGCCCCCCTTTATCATGAACTCACAAATGGTATATTTGTTTGAATTAATGAAAAATGTTTTTCTTTCTTCAGATTAAAAGAATCGATTGAAACAAACAATACTTTATTTGCAAAAATTGAATCATTTATTGAAGACTTGCAGCAAAACAACGATCTCTTGCGACAAGACATCGATTCCAGACATTTGTTCTCATTTCCCAATTCATCAAAATATGAATCAATAGTTCCATTGCCGACCACTTCCATCATCTTCACCGACGGAGTGATCAGACAATGGAAGCAAAGATAATATATTCTGTGATATAAAACAATTTAATTATCATTTGATTTAAAATTCGAAGAAATTTTATGAAATTATTTAATGAAAACTTTAAATAAAAAGTTTATAAATGTTTTTAATGTGAAATCATTTGTCAAAATGTAATCAAAGATTGTTTTCTCAATAAAGCGATAATTAGTTAATAATTATAACAAAAATAATTGTTTTAATGATTTAATGAATGATTGAATGCATTGAAAAATGATTGAAATATTTGTTACGTTTTTAGTGAAAAGTCATTCAATGGCTATAAATGTCAGCCATTTTTGGCACAAAAAAACTTTTATTTTTCATAATTAAAGTGAAATTGTTTTAAAGTTTTGTTTTTTGAATAATTTATTGAAATTCAATGGATATGATTAACAGCAAAGAACTGCTCCACTGTCCAACCCCTGGATGTGCTGGAATGGGACACATATCAGGCAATTATGCCACACATCGCAGGTATTGATGGTTTGGTACAAAGTTGTGGACATTGTGTCTGACATTGCATTATCTCATAGTCTGAGCGGATGTCCGAATGCAGATAAGGCACAGATACTGATAGCCCAACAGGAGATCAAGTTCTGTCCGACCCCTGGATGTGATGGTTCTGGACATATAACAGGCAATTACACGAGTCATCGAAGTCTTAGCGGTTGTCCCAGAGCTCGGGATTTCAAAAACAAGAAGACTTTTCTCGTCAACAAATATGTCCACAAAATCGGAGATAACTTAAGGTAAGCCATAAATGGATATATTCTTCGCTACCATTGTTTGGTTGGACTGATGTCTGGTTTTGTTGCAGTTGTTTAACCATTAATAGTATTGCAAATAAACTGAAAATCGAAGGCATTTCGGATCAGATATTACCGAAGACTGAACTCAAAGTGATTACATTGAATCAGATAATGAAGAATGACTTCAACGACAGCATTGAAGCCAAATGTCCAACACTTGGTTTGTGTCCACTCATTCAATCCATTCAATACTTATCTAATGCTTATTATCTCATCGGTGGTAAGGATGTGATGGTTCGGGTCATATAACCGGTAGCTTTCAATCTCATCGAAGTCTTTCTGGTTGTCCGCGCGCTAACGGTTCCGACACATCAGAGACGAACACATCATTGGTGGACGACTTGAAAGACAATACCATTAAAATCAATACCACTTCTAATGCAATGTCTGGACAAACGACTGCTAAATATTTGACTTCAGATAACAAACTACTGAACAGTTCGACGGATGACTTGGAAGTGATCGACGACCAGATCAGTGAACTCAAGGAATATAACCACAAAATGGAGACCGAATTAAGTCGAGTAAAATTAGAATATCTTCAGACAGAACAACATATCGAGTCTTTCGAGAAAGTATTCAAACATTCATTCTTTGATTCTTTGATAAACTGATTCCAAGTCTTGTTTGACAGGAGAACAAACAACTGATCGGAACGACAGAAAATCTTAACCAATATTACGAGAGTCTAAGAAACAATTTGTTGGAACTGTTGGAAACGATTCATTTCCCCAACTGTTTGGACTGTGAACCAAATCGAGAAAATTTCGATCAATTCCTCAATAAATTACAAGAGATTTGTGTTGAGAGTTATAAAGACGAAAATCGATTAGTCTTTTCATCGATAAGACATGTTTTGAAAGACTTTTCCGTTAACTATAAATGACTTTAAATATGTCTTTGAATTGCATTCAAATCGTTGACAAAATGTATATATTTTTCATTAATTGACTCAATGTATGAAAAATAATGTTTTTTGAGTCGAAAACAAATTGTGATAAAAATGTAAAATATTTTTCTATCGATTATTTAATTTTAATAAAACTTTATTTAAAAATATAATTCAATTCAATTATTGGTGCCTTTCAGGGGGTGTTGTGTGAGGGGGTTATGTGTCTATAGCACCTATGATATGGTGTGAGCCAATAGAGAGTGAGCATTGAATGACATTTCGATCATATGATTAGTATTGCATTCATTATATGTCAACATTTGGTAGCTTTTGAACGACTCCTTCAATGCATTCAATGTCTTGTCGTCTCTTTTGACCAATCGTTCAATACATATAAAGATAACCAATCGATGACTAATTGAAGACATTTTGCTATTTATTATCAATTGTTTCGTTGTTTTCAAACATAGTATTAAAAGTTATTCAATTGTTGCCAAAATGTCTTCATTTTATCCCTCTCTCGAAGACATGAAAGTGGATCAAATGATTAAAGTATTGACAATTTGTTGATAATATTGAAGAATATATTGATTTGTTTGACTGAATGTCATCTTTAGGCACAACAACAACTACCACAACCACCACATCCACAGCCTCTGTACCCAATGGCCAACCCTTCTGCTCCCTATCCGACCCTCAGATCTGATCCGATCTCTAATGTCAAATATGACATATCATATCCAGCTCTGGACGACTGGATGGGTCTTTCACTCACATCCCAAGAACTGGCAGTCATTCAAAGCCAGTCAATTGTTCCGCAAAACAATTCGATTTCGGTTTCAAACCATTCAATGATTGCTCCGATTTCTGCCACTTCTTTGGGTCTTCTTCGGGCGAACGTCACGAATGGGATCAGAGAAGTAGTCGTTTGTAAAGACAGTCAACAAAAGGTTGGCCTAAGAGTCAAACACATCAATAAGGTTTGAGTCAAATCACAGGTGCTTTCAGTCACTAATGTCTGTGTTTGTGTCCATTCAGGGGGTGTTTGTAGTGTTGGTTCAGAACAGTTCTCCGGCAGCAATGGTTGGCCTCAGATTTGGTGATCAAATCCTTCAAATCAATGGTGAAAACATCGCCGGATATACGACAGACAAAGTCCATAATATGATCAAAAGGTCAACCATTAATGACATCCGACTTGTGGTTCGGGACAGACCTTTTGAGCGGGTGATAACTTTGCATAAGGACAGCGCCGGACATATCGGCTTCACATTCAAAAACGGTAAAATCAATGCCATTGTGAAGGACTCTTCGGCCGCACGCAATGGTCTCCTCACTGAACACAACTTCCTTGAGATCAATGGCCAGAATGTGGTGGGAATGGACGATAAGTCGGTGCGAAAGCTGATGGAGTCGGGCAGTGATGTCATCACTCTTACAATTATGCCATCATTTGTTTTCGATCACATGATGAAACAGTTCGTTATCTTTCATTTCCACTCATTATTTCAATTATCATTTAATCCAAAGTTCAAAACAATTGTTATTTTGTCTTCATTTCCTCAATCCATAGAATGGCCGGCAGTTTAGTCAAGAAACTTATGGATCACTCAATTCCTGACGTCTAAGTCTTTGGCCGAAAGTAATGATAATTCAATTCTGATTTGCTTTTGTCGACAATTTTTCTCGAATTTCTCGATATTTCCAATACTTTTATTCAATTTTCTGAATATTTTAAATATAAATACAATTCGTTTGTAAACAAAATGAACAATAATTTTAAAATTATTTCAATATTTGTCAATAAAATATATTTCTCTTCAAATGGCAGTCATTTAAGTCATAAGTTCTTTCATTTGCAATATTTATAATGTTTTCTGTAATTCATTTCTATTGGAAATTGTTTAAAATAAAAATTATTACAATTTTAATGAAATCTCATTAAAAACTCAATACTTGTGTAAAATATTTGATATTTAAGTAGATATCAAATGCTATACAAAATCATTCACTTTGAATGAGTTGAAAACTTGTGTTGAATTTGATATCATGTGAATTGAGTGCAATTGATATGATTTTATTGTTTGAAACTTTGAAAGTAATCTCAATTTCAATGAGAATGTCATTAAAATGTCTCAAACTTTTCATTGATTTCCTCACACATTAAGTTTGTATGGATTGAGAGTCTCTAGGCTTAGGCGAAGAGGTATTTGAGGCCAAAAAGGCAACCAAACTATGAATGACTGATAATAAGTATTTCTATTAATAGACTGAAAACCAAAACATTTTTTGTTCAATAAATAGTGTTATCTTTGAATAAAACATTGGATAAGACATAGAGAAGCTGTTCATTCACATTGAGGAAGTGAAAGTTAATAGATGCAAATGACCAAGATCACATCAAATGACCAAGATCACATCAAATGACCAAGATCACATCAATACATGATCAATGGCCACAAACGCATTGATTCTCTCTATTAATATGTACTGAAAAACATAATTGTTTACAAAACTTCAATTCAATGCAAATCACATAACAATTGATGCGATGTATTGAATGAGAGGTGAATTGGATGTTAAACGTGATTATTGTCGATGTGATAGACATTGAATGCAATGCTTTTGCGCACTCAAGTCATATGTGAAGAAAAGACAACAAAAACATTTTGCAATACTTTTTGCATTTCATTGCCTTTGAAAGCATTTCACAATTTAATCGTATTTTCAAAAGTCTTTTGTTTTGAATTGAATTATATGTCGATTGAAGTCATTAATGATAACCAAAAGTCAACTAATATTGTAATTAATGCAAACATTTCATTGAAATCAATTCATATCTAAAGCAACCAATGATTTAAAAAAGGATTTTTCGTTTGTTTTGATTTTGTTTTGAAATGAATTAATATTTTAAAAATGAATTAATATTTTAATCATTGAATAAGTGGTAATAAATGTGAAAATGTTGTACATCTTTGACGTCTTGAAGGGATCAATGATGACCTTTGACATGAATCTCGCTCTTCAGACGTGAGTCCATTTGTGTTGATATGATATCGCATTCAATTGTCATCTCATGTCCAATAGTGTAGAAAATCTGAAGAAAGCGATTGAAAATCGATGTCAAATACCAGAAGAGAAACAGGTTTTGCTGATCAGTGGCGGCGAAAGTCTGAACCCGACCTCAAGAGTGTGTTCGTACAGCTCTTCGGGCACTGACACCAGTCCTATCTTCATGTTCAACAAGGACTCAATCGATTCCAAAGACTCGCCTCAATGTGTGACCGAATATCATGTGGACATCGATATGAAGGACAGAGTCCAGAGTTGTATTGATATGGACGCCAACTATAACACAGTTGTCGTCAGGACATCATTAGCCCAACAGATCGCAGACAAAGCCATTGAATTGAAGGGCGATAGCGACCATCTGGTCCACGACCAACACCATCAGCACCAGGGATGGAGTGCCGCTGTGGCCAATCTCGAAGACATTGTCGACTCCTTTAAGAACACTTACAATAAATTAGAGGA
>JAQIXR010001276.1:0-13871 GCA_034700825.1 Quadroppia sp. Gr-Ori-00064
CTGTGCTCCACGACTCACGTCCGCTTTGACGGCTGACTTGTACTGTTGAACGGGTTCAACAACAGCAGCCCTGCGCGACATGTTCTGCACCAGTCGTTTTCCGTCGTCTTCGTCTGTGCCATAACGGGATGCGCGAACATCACTGGCCAGAGAGGACGGCATCTTTTGACTGGACATCTTTGTGGCCATCCTTTTGGGCATTTGGTCCGGTTCGGGGCTGAGGAACTCCGGTGTGTCCGCCAGTGTCACCACCGGTGATGATGAGGTGCGATGGGGTGGCGAAAACACTCGCTCCGTCGGCTCGCTCTCGATGTAGGGAAAGTCGTTTTTGGTTAGATCTGAATTTGAATATAAATTACAAACAAATCATTTGTAATAAACATACGATTCGTACGAATAAAAGCAAACTATTTAATGAGTTCTCTCTTTTCAATACTTCAAAAGTTCTCCACTTAATGTCTACCTCCAGTTCCAGCAAATGATGTCTCATTAGTGATGGCCTTCTCTTCCGCTTCGTTGCCATACTGTCGAGCGGTTCGCGATCTGGTCTTCACTGTCGATTCGGTGCCTTTGCTTTCGATGAGGGTTTCGGTTGACATCGAAATGGTTTTTGGTTTTTGAATATTTCCTAAAAAATTGTCAAAAGATTTTATTGAATAAAAACTCGTTTTTCATTGCATTCAATGCTTCCAAACCGTCTTCATCTTTGAACGCATCGGTGGTCATCTCATTGCATATCGTGGAACTGGAGGTCTCTTTCCATCGAGACTTGTCTGTAGGCATAAGCAAACCATTGATGGCCTTCTCCTTCACTGTCACCGATTTGGTGCCGTAGGGCTCGGGCGGCGCCAACACCACCAGATGCAACGGGTCCTGAATGCTGACCCGACCCACCTTTGGCACAGTTATCTCATCGCTGTTGTAATGCTTGAATGTAGGGCTCGGTGTCTTCAGCGACGACCTCAAGCTCTGAGCAGATGAGCCATAGTTTAACGTCGAAGCCATTTGTGGTGCCGTTGAGAGGTCTTCGGCAGAGGCGGGTCGTGTGGAGACACCACTAACAGGCGTCACATCCATTTCCGACTGTGCCTTTCGCATGGGTGACAGTGATCTTTGAGGCGATGCCATCGATGGTGTCTTCAGACCGCCACTGATCTCACGCATAGAGCCATGCATTTCGTGCAGAGGTTTGACGGGAATGTGTTTGCTTGTGGTCACGTGAGTGGTTCGGGACATCTTCCCGGCCTCATCCAGTTTGGTAAGGGATGTCACTTCACTTCTCTCCTTTTTGTGGGCTTTGGTCACTTCGACCGTTATTTTCGACTCGGTCTTCAAGTCCTTTGGCGTCACAGTCATCACAGGCTTCACATACTGTTCCGCAACTGTCATCACTTCGCCATTGGTTTGTGTCTCAATTGATCTCATTATTGGCAGTCGTTTCGATGGTATGGTTGACATCGAAGGCATTGGCGACGACTTAAAGCTAACCTCTTGTCGTGATTCTGGTCTCTGAAGAACAGAAGAAAAAATGTCATAAAATTATAGTTAAAAACAAAACAAAAACTCAATTCATGTCTAACTTTATCGGCAGTGAGTTTATGCCTGAGCTCTGGCCGGTGGGGCTCTCTATCATAATTCTGTAGATCCGCTTCGAAAAGCTGTTGTCTCTCTTTATGTCTCTTTTTGTCACTGAAATCCATTATCTTTTTCTCTTCACTTCTCATGTGATAAAAGCTCTTCTGAATTGGTTTAGACTTATATTCGGAATACTTTTCCCGATATATTTCGCGCACATTTTCACAACTATAGTCGCCCTCGGAGTTGGACTCAGAGGACGTGCCAGAACTACTCGAGCCGTACTCTTCGATGATGGGTTCGGGCGTTTTGGACACCCTATGCATCGGTGGCTCGCGAGCTCTGGCGCCGCCATATTGGCCAACATTTTGGTCACTAATCTTATAATAATTGGCCAAAAAGTTTTTATCGATGAGTTGACCCGTTTTGGGGTCAAAGCCCTTAGGATAGGCCGAGACCGTCGAGTCCTCCGACTCGGATGAGAAGGACGAAAAGTTTGCTTCACATCCGACGTCTTTACGGGAAATCCATTTCTGGTCCGTTTGAACACCTGATGATAATCGCTGTACTAATGGCTCACGAAGTGAACGATTTCTGTGCCGATGGCCTAAAGATAACAAACCATTTGTTGTTCATATGATTTGTGAAAATAATAATTCAATACATAATAAAATGTTTGCAAAAATATTTTCATTCACTTAACATGCGATGAAAAGTCATGAAATCATTGAATTGAAATCGATATAAAATTCAAATGATTTTTCATATAATTAATGATTGAAAGGTTTAATCAAATCATGCGATAATTGTATACAAAAAAATAAAACTATAATTAAATTAAGAAACTGTTATAAAAATGTTTAACTGTTTTAGTTCTGCAATAAATAAGCGATTTTTTCTTTAGAGAAAGTTTTTAAAGAGTTTTTCATTTCTAACAACACTTTTTTGTGCTCTAAATCTCAAACAGTTGTGAAACAAACAGACAATAAAATTGCAAATTATTGTACATTTCATTTCATTTCCTTTTATAGAGTTTTTTAATATTCATAATCAAAATCTAGTATAAAGTTATGCAAAAAATACTTTATGATTGTTGTGAACTTGATTTGATGTGAAGAACAGACTATTAATGAATGGCAATAATCATAAAAAAGATGTTTTTTTTGCATTCAATTTCATATTGAATCCAATGCTAACAAAGAGTTTAAAAATTAGTGTTTATTATTAACTTCTATTGAAATTCAAATCAATTTTTTTTGTTATCATTATTTCAATAGAAATAACACTGAAAATACATTTGCATTGAATTGACTGACAAACAGCTATTGAGACAAACCTGTAATTTCAGGATCAGTGGCCACAGACTCGTCCTTATATGTCAGCGACGACACATTCGTCTGTGAGGCCATGGATCGGGTTATGGTTATCTTGGGTACGAGGCTTTTGGGTATGAGATCTCTGCTCTCAATGGCATCGCTTCTCCTATCGGTTTGGACGGCAATGGACTTCGTGTCAGTCAATAGCTTTTCCAACAGTGCGCTCATTAACCTGTCATACAAAAGGACAGTTATATTCAGAATGTGATCATAAAAATCAAAAACCAATTAAACGATAAATTTTTTTTCTCAGAAACAGTTTTGATATTTAAAAACACATTTTTCTAACCATAACTGAAATGATATGAAAAGACTTTACGCAAAACAATACCTGAAATCGATTTCAGTATTGACTGAGACATCGCTTCGCGAAATCTGATCCGTTTGTGTGAATCGAGACATCGTTTTCACCTGATATTGCGGTTCAGGCTTTGTCTGTGTCTTACGGCTGATGGGGAACAGCATTTCGCTGTCGTCGCTGTCCAACAGCCGACGCCTGTAAGCCCTGGCCATATGCGACTCACTCTCTTCGGTGGCCTTTTTGAGGCGCTTCAGCTCTTCTTCCAACTTCTTCACCCTTTCCTTTGCCGACTGCGGTATGACATTCACTTCGTCTAACTTTTTAAGCCATTCCTCATATCTTTTATTCCTTTCTTCGTCTAATTTCTTGTTTTTCATCTCTTCTTCGACTTTATTGATACTAAAATTGAAAAATAATTTTATATAAATTTGTGTTAAAATTAAATGTGAAAAATGTTTATCAAATGTCAATCCAATGTAATGTTAAACCATTTTTTTCTCGATAGCAAAGGCTATTAATTGTTATTCAATAGTGTTATTAAAATAATTGATTTGTGAAGACATTTAAGAAAAATAATACAAAATATAAAACATTAAAACTATTTCCTAATTAAGTGTTATATGAAATACAAAGAAAAAAAATTCTCACAAACTTTTGTGTGTGTAATCTGTTTGCAAATCTCACGCAAACAACAACTAATGATAACGTTATAAATACTATTGTTTTTGTTGTAAATTTAATTAAACTTCTCTTCTTTGCCAACAATTAAATTAACATTTAATTCATGGATGAGTTCATGATTATCGATATAAACATATTTTTGAGGAATTCCTAACTTTAAAATTCATTGCAAATCTCAATGAGCTTTAATAACAAGAAATTTTCTATTCATTTGAATATTTATTATCAATTTTTGTTGAATTTATTTTCAAATTATTATCTCTTTTTCTGTAAAGAATTTCTTCATTCAATTTTTTGAAAATAAATTTTCATTTAATATGTATTGAAATGTGATTTGAATTGAACTTATATTTCAATTACAATGAAATGAACAAATCGTTTGACTTTTAAAAGACTAATCAATTTTAGTCAATAATAATAATGAGTTTTTAATCATTGAATTCGTGATAAAATATTGAATAACTTTCAGTAAAATATTCAAAATCAAAATTCTATATTCAATGAACAAAATATATTTCTTCAAAAAAATACAACAAAAATAATGACTGCATTTCTGGACCAATGTTTCAATTAAGCCCTTATTTGGGAATTAGTTGCCATTAAAAGTTAATTGTTTTTGAATTGCATATCAGGAATGCATTGGAGTTTTGAAGTGAAGGCTAACAAACATTTATGAATAGTTTTCAACCAATTGTTTGTATTGAATGTAACAACAAATATAACAAAAAACAACAGGCGCTCACTCACCGATAACTGTCCTCTTCTGATATCTTATAGCGATCTCTGGCAGCGGCTCCTTCCAAATCATCCCTCTCATACCTGGCCCTCAATGAGGCCACAGTAGGCTTCATATAACCTGATAAAGGGGTTGGGGCTGGCATTGTGAAGTGATAGGGCATAGCAGTGCTGCCGCGTCTGACCACTGATGTCAATGGTATACTTTGGGCAGTCATGCGATCCCTCACCGGATCGGACGACGCTCTCCGGCCCTCCTGTCGAGGCTTTCTAGCCTTCATGAGCACCGATGCCTTCGACAAATTGTTTTTATCACTGCTTTTATCTTTGACATCAATACGAATCGGAGGCAAATCTATCACTTCGTATGCGACTGGCCTTTCGATACCACCTGTAATACAAAGAGTGTTAATTCAAATGAATTTGTTTTTATTTTTATATAATTTTTTTTCTTTCTTTCATTAATTTATTTTTCATTTTTATTATTCGCTATTTATTTATGAGTTTTGCAAAAAACTTGTCTTAACTTTAAAAGAGATCTTATTTTTTTTGTATTATTGTTTGACTTTAACAGTAATTGTATTATAAAATTAAACACTAATTTCAATGCAAACAATTTGGGTTAAATTCAAATATTTTTTTCACGCATTCGTTCGTATATTTAGTTTTGTTTTACAGCAATTCCTATGAATTAAATTATGCTTTGATTTTCCAAATGATAAACAATTATTCAAAAAATGCATTAATAGAATAAAAACGCAATATTTTCATAAGATTTACAAATATTTTACATCTAATCAAAAATCTAACAAAAATTTAATTTTAATTTGAAATTTGTTACTAATTTTTTGGATTATTTCAAGCCTTAAATAATTTAATTATTATTTTTTTTTCGTTAAGAATCGCATAATTAAATAAAATTATAATTTTTAAATTTCATTATTTTTTAGTATCATTTCCTATAATATTAAACCAAATCCTAATCTAAAGCAAAGACAATATATTCTTGTGATGTCTCACCCGCTTCGAAGTCGCCATACTGTCGGATACTGTCCAGACATTCCTCCGCGTCCTGAAACATATCGCTCTGTTCCCTGTCGTCATCGGACGAGCGAGACTTCGAGGACTTCTTTCTCACGGAAGAGTCACTCTCAAGCAGTTCCTGTGAACCCCAGGCGCTCTCAAAGTCCGAACTGAAGGGCCGCAGAGATGAGCTGAAGCTGCCTCTCGAGACGGCTCGCGACGGGTCCGTCATGTCTGTGATGCCACTCTGTGTCGTCGTGTCCGTTATGCCACTCTTGGCCTCATAGCCGCTGTCCTCTTCACGTTCCTGTTCCGAGTCTGAGGTATGGGTGCGAATCACACTCGCTGTATATCGAGACCTCTTTCTGCCATTAGGATCCGATTCGTCATATTTTTTCTGTATTAACATTGAAGTCAAATCACTATTCGTTTCAATCAAATAATCATAACTTTTTTGTTTTGTTTGTATTTTTCAATGAAAATAAATATAAATAAAAATTTTTGAAATGAATAAAAAAATATATATTTCTTAAGACAAGAATTTTAAAACTTTTCTCTTCTTTTTATTCGCACAAAAAATCATTGTTTTATTGGATTTATGACTTGTTTTGTCTCTCATTGAATACAAAACACAACTGAAATTCACGCTTTAATTAGTGAAAAAGGCTATAAAAACTACGGCCAACCCATAGGCCGTATACAACCCATAGACTCGAAATGAAATGAATTGCGAAAAAATGATTTCTATTCAAACGAAACACAAAACTCGAAAAAAACCGAATATTAAAGTGAAGGTCGAGTCGATAGTGAGAGATATTATCGCTTTTTATAAGAAAATAATATATTATTTGAAATTCATGTCCGATATTATTCTTCAAGTGCTTACCATTCGCTCATATAATAGGGTGAAAGTGTCTATCGATTTGCGCACACATTCACTAAACTTGATTTTTGCATAATTTGTGAAATAAAGCGTAAGAATAAGTGATAACAAAACAAAAATCGTTAATAAATTAAACACTAATTGAAATAACTTCTGAATATAATATGTGAACAAAAATAAGTAATTCATAAATAAATAAATATTTAATTCAATTAAAAAAAACAAAAACAAAAACGAAAAAAAATTATAATAACTATTGATTTCAACGCAAACAAAAAACTATAAGAAAAAGTGTTTTTTTTATTTGCGCTGAAGTTTTCCTCTGCAGCGAAAGCGCAGTCAGTTTTTCTCTTAACATACCATTTGTTTGTCGTGTAGGGCTTTGATGGTGAGCTCAGGTGTCAGTTCACGTTCGGCTCCGGGCCTCTCAAGCAGCACTGGAGGCTCACAGAAGTCCATTTTGGTGGTTATAGATAATGCTAAGTCAGGCGCGACTGATCTCGGGCTCAACCATTGCTTCTGTTGTCCTCCCAATACGTTCACTACATTGCCATTGGGGTCGACGCGAGTCAATGGGAACGGGTGTCGCTCTGACTCGTATTGATCATCGTCTTTGTCTTCCTTTGGCTCTTTCATCAACTTTCGGGCCATAAGTCTCTTACGGCGCGACAGAAACTTATACTCCATGGCCTCCATTGCCAGATCGGAAGCACACTTTTCCAGCTCCTCCTGTCTCTGGTACTCGCGCTCCGCTTCGATCAGATCCTGTGCCTCGAGTTTGGCCGCACTTCTCATCTCCGCCGACACACTCGAACTTCTTGGCGATGGCCGGGCTTTGCGTCGTGTGCTCGTCGTCGGCAGCGTCTGCCGGCCACTCCTATCCGTACCGCCACCAGCCATACCGGAGCGCTGCGATGCCATGAGTGTGTGTGCAGTGAGAGCTCCTGGAGCTGCTTAACTATGACCAAAGCCAACGAATCGACACTAATATAATTCTTAGCCTTTATTGAGTGCTAAGAATATGCTATACAATAGCGGAGACGACAAACCAATGCAGAACAACAGGTGCTCTGATATCGCTGGCAGTGATTGTACTGTTAGAAATGGATGAGGCACTGGATGTATGGGCTTCGTTTGTGCCTGTTGTGCCACTGGCACAGGCACTGGGCATTCAGACAGGTGTTATCGCACAAATGCAATGCCAACGCAATGCACAAAAACGTTCATTAATTTCTGGTCTGAAGTAAACATTGGTTTTTAATAACGATATTCACGAAAGTCATTGACTGTAAGAAATGATGAGATTTTCAAAACATAAAAAAACAAAAATAATATAAATATTTAAAACAACTTTTCATTTGGTTTTTAATCAAATTTTTTTCTCTATAAAAGGCTTTTAATTAACTCTTTAATTATTACATATATTCATAGCTATTGAGGAAAGTATGAATAGGAGGGAAATTCCTATCAATTAACGCATATTTATATTGCATTCAAAACACAAAGACTACTGTGTTTTGACTGACATTACAACAACTGTTGTATTAAATATATAATTATTATGAAGTGAATTGTTTTAGCATTTGGTTTGACATTTGTGTTCACATTCAACACAAATAATTGTTTGAATGTTTCAAAAACTGATAACAAAAATAATAAATAAAATTCACATTCAATTGAAAGTTTGTTATATTTTTATTACAAATAAAGTAATCATTTTTCATATGTTTTTTTCAAGTGATTCCCAAAACACAAGGCTTTGCAAAGTGTTTGCAGAACCAAATGAACCGTCAAATGAATTCATCGAATAATTATATTTTCAAAATAGTGTTTCCCTTTCATGACATCTAAGAATTTTCAACAATTTTTTGATTTTTCTTTTTTTATTATAATTTTTCTTACTTTGAAAATAATAGATATTTTTTATTGCTATTCTCTACCGATGGCACGCAATATGAAAATAGCGTTAATTTTTGAATTAAAAGTACATTTCTCCTATTATTTATTTAATGAGAGGAAAAGAATATTATTTTTAGTACAAAAAAAGTAATGATATTTTCTTAGCACATAATGAATGGCTTTCCCGACCCTGGGATGTATTGGAAATTTTTATATTTTATTTTTAAAAGTTTTATAACTTTTTTTTATCGTTACAAAAGAGTATTATTTGTTTGTTGTCGTGATTTCGCACTATTAATGTCAATACGGAAAACCATTCATTAAAAACTTGAAGTAAAAAAACTTTTTTTCAAATTTATTTATCGATTATTTAAAACAATGTTTACTTGTATTGTGTTTTGTAATTCTCTCTTACAGTTATGTAAAGTATTTGTTTGAAATCAAATACATTTAAATAAAATGTGATTTTCTTTCAAATAGTAATTAAATGCATAAAAAATGTTATGTAAAATGAATTATAAGAAAAAAAACATTAGGAAAAACACGTCTAAAAAAAATAGTTATTCAAAATGCTATTTATGGTCAAAACAATGTATAATTTCATACATCAATATTCGCATATATTTTACATTATTATTCAAATTATTGAAATATATTTTTTTCTTTGTTTTGTTAATTATAGTAATTTAAATGACAAATAAAATAGTTATAAATGGTTTGAAATGCATAGAAAACTTGATTTTTTCATTGCATAATACATACATTGAGTATATTGTGTGTGAAATCCATAACAGAATATATTTGAGTTAATTATATATAATAATAATAATAATACAAATCAATTGAATTGCAGTTAATCACAAATCATATATAAATCACAATAAAAATGAATTATAATTTTTTTCTTCGTTTTGTTTGTTTGCAAAATACAGACAACTATTTGATGTGAACTTTTAGTTTACACCTGTTTTTAATGCAAAGGGGTATTTAGTGAATACGTAGACGCATATAAAAATCATATGTATTTAAAGTTTAAACAAATTGTTTGAAATGAACAAAAAAAATGCATTCATTGAAAGTTCATAAACTTTTTGTAATGTAAATGTTCTTCAGCTGCAAATTGTAGGCTAAATATGTGCCTGAGTTTTGTAATTAATTATAAATTTTTTATATATTTATTGTTTACCATATTTTGGAAAAATAATTATAATTTCAAATGAAATCAATAAAAAAATTGTAAAATAAATTACATTTAACAAAAGCTATCGTTTTATACGAAATTCATGTCTCAATTAATTTCACAATTCATTGTTTTTTCGCTTCTATTGATTTAAATATATTTTTCAATATTATATATAAATTATATTCGGTTTGCCTTAAAATTTCATTTTATATTCTCTTAATTGATTTTTCAATGCATTCATTGCTTTGGATTCGGTTTGATTTCAAAAAAGGATTTGTTTCAAAAGCATTGAATAAAACGAAATAAACTTTTATTGAATTCAAAATAAATTGTTTTATAGATCTATAAAAATAAATTCTTTTCTCAATTATATACTGTATTTGAAAATATTTTTTATTCAATAAATTTTTTACAAAAATTAACAATAATTTCACAGAAAAAAAAATCTATAAATCATTAATACATTTCACTGTTATCTCGAAATCTTGATTAAAATCAATTATTATATCCGTTATTGTATACAATGAGAGAAATATTTTTTTGGTGTCATTTTGTTATAAAAATTATTTGTTATATTAAAACACAATTAGAAAAAAAATGTTTTTAATTATAGGATATCTTGTGATTTAATCACGAAAATACTGTAAATCATATATTGGATTAAAAACAACATTAAAACGAAATTCGTATATAAAGGACGGAATAAACACATTGTAAAATATGATGTTTTAAATCATTTATAGATAGACAGAGAAAAAGAGGTTTCGCTTGAATTGGGATTCAATGCAAACACTTAAGACGTTTTTGCACCCTTTAGAGGAGATCTCGTTTTCAATGTTTGACTTGAAGTGAAAAATATTTTCAAAATGTTTTTTAATATTAAAAAATGAATTAAAACAACAATAATAAAGAAAATCTGGAGAACAGGTAGAAAAACACCTGCCGTTTATTTAAAAAAAACATTTACATATTCTCTACTATTAAATACTTTTAGTTATTAAGGGTTTGTTTTGTAGTCACGAAATGTGTTTTTCAAAATTCATAATCAAAAAAAATTTTCTCTCATATAATAAGTGGGAGTTTTTTTCAAGAATCACATTATATATGAGTTAATCATTCGTTTCATTTATTGGACTTTAATTACAAATGAAAAAATTATTTTTCAATTTATTTGTTTTTAAAGTTAACAAACATTTCAATCATTATTAGACATTTTTTTCGCTATCTTTACATTAATCGACAAATTATATCATATAATAAATTATATGATTTTTATGCCAATTAACTGTCAAATGATATTCAGATAAACAAAAAAAAATTTTATCAATAAATATATATATTTCTCAAAAACAATAGATACCAATCAGGGGCTGAAAAACAATGAGCAAAGAGTTATTAATAATTATAATAATAATTGCGATATTTATTCCACAATTAAATCAGTCTTAAAGATAATTATCGTTTGATTTATAAGTCATTTGTAAAGAAAATGAATATTTTTTTTCGTCACAAAAAATATTTATATCAATTGAAAAGAATTTATTTTTTATATACATTTATAATGAATATCAAAAGTCTTGAATTAAAAATAATTTTCACGAATTATTTTTATTAAAAAAAACAAATATAAAATAAATTTTTTGATTGGGTTTGTTGTATAAAAGGCACGACTTTTTTGTATTAGTCTTTCATATCGTTTAGTCTTGTGTTTGATATTTGCCTTTAAAACACAATTCACGGCATTTAGCACTTAATACACGTAAGACATGACTGAATGCAAGGGGTATAACATTTTATTTTAAAAGTCAATTCTTTCGCCAACAAATGTGAACAAAATTATCCATCAGTTTATGCCTTGAGTCCAATGATTATCACTGAAAATAATACTGTTTTATAAGTTCGTAGAACTAATGCTAATTAACCTCAACATCAAAATAATGTTTTATTTCATTTCATTTATGAAAAACTATTTTTCATAATAACAATGAAAACCTATTTTAAGAATTAATATTGTTTTCAAAAATGCATTTTATATTAACTAACGCTTTATGTAATAATGACTAAAACTTTTCATAAATATTTTCATTGTATTGTCTATTCGTTACAAATATTTCTCTCATTTAAAATACAAATAAAACTATTTTTTGAGCCAAAAAAACTCACTTTCAATGACAAATATTTTCGTTTTGTTGTATTTCCGGAATATTTTGTGCAGAATTTATTCTATATTTTGCTCTTTAATATTACACTTGAAATGGTTTAATAGAAACAACATTGCATTGAAAACAACAATACTTTTGATTTATTTACCGGTAACTTAAAGTTTGATAAATGTAATGATTTTTGACAGACATATCGCCATCTCTGACACCATCTCTGCTATCAATCGCTATTAAATAACAAGAATTTCACAGAAAGTTTTTCACAGAATAAAAGTCCAATAAAACAGACAAAACTCTCTTTGATTTCATAATCAATAGTATGTATTGTTTGTGAAAGTTATGCAAAATATTATTTTTGTAGCAAAACATCTCAATTACTCAACTGATCACACATTCAGTTAATGACCGATAAATTGATTAAAAAGTTATTTAAAATTTTAATTTAAACAACAAATATAATCAGATCTGCAATTCAATGGTAAAGTCCAAGGATTTGCAACTCTTTGAACGACTTTCAATTGAAAAGTGTCAGCAATTTATGTAATAAACAACTCTTTGAAATCAATTTTGAATCAAAGGTATAAATACTGTGTTTTAGACATCGATTTGAATAAGACTTTTGAGAAGTTTTTAATAAACTTTTCGCTTATATTATATTTAACTAAAATTTTTTTTTTGTACTAAAATTTGAAACGAATATCAATGAAAATGAAGAACATTTTTACTATAATTACAGTTATGTTGTTTTGTTTAGACCTTACCTACGGTTGTGGCCCTCATGTCCGGCACAAGAATCGGGATCAAAAGTCATGGCGGGCACAGCTCTGCGAAGGGGACCGATTTAAGGGGAAATGCGGAAAAATGACAAACACTGGCTGTCAGAACATCGATGAAATGGTCTGGTGTGGAGACGATGGCTTCGGGAGCTATGAGTGCAATAATGAGGCCAATGATAGGGTGTCGTCGGTTAATACACAGGGCGGGTGTTTGCGGCTATATGAGCATGCTAATTGCCTTGGTCGTTCGCTGGCATTGTATCCAGGCAACTCATTCCATAATGACCTTGTTGCCCGTCAATTCGACAACGTGGCCAGTTCGATTGGACCTTGCTTCACACATGAATGCTCGATCACTGCCCGTCGGCGCCGATCCACAAACCAGTGCTCGTTCTTCAACGATCTCGTGGTCATCGGCTATATAGCGAATCTTCGCAATACGCCACTTCCCGATGACCATGGTCCAATCACACGTGTTCAACGTGGACATAATGATCGGGTCGAGTATGTGGAGGCGCTTATATTCCCGCATCACTTGGACTCCGGGTCTGACACTGACAGCGCCGCCCGTACTTATGCACAGGGAATGGGCAATAGGGATGACGACGCCGGACATATCATCGCAAGCCGTTTGGGCGGCTCCGGTAGTTTTACGGGCAATATATTCCCGCAAAGTAGCCACCTGAATCGGGGCGCCTGGAGGTCTATGGAGGACCTCGTTTACAACGAAGTGCAACGAACCGAAAGAGTGTTGTTCACAATTAACCTCATCTATGACTCCGATACGGATACCCGTCCCTCAGGGATTGTCTATCGGGTGGAGTCGGGTAGTCCCTCCCGATTGGTCATTGAAGATGATTTGGCGAATTAAGGGGCATTTAAGGGGCAATTGAGTGCTCAATAATCTATTATTTTATTAGAATTTGTCTGTATTTTTATGTAATTTTTTATGTATTTATAGTATTATTTTTATAGCTTTAATTGTAATTTAATTTTATTTATGACCCCCTTATTGAAAATCAACGAAAGTTGAATAATCAGGGTCACAAAAATATCAATAAATAATTCAATTCATCTCTGACACCATCTCTGCAATCAATCGCTAGTAATTGCAAGAATTTTACAGAAAGTTTTTCACAGAATAAAAGTCCAAAAAACAGACCAAAACTCTCTTTGATTTCATACTCAATAGTATGTATTGTTTGTGAAAGTTATGCAAAATATTATTTTTGTAGCAAAACATCTCAATTACTCAACTGATCACACATTCAGTTAAT
>JAQIXR010001277.1:0-13870 GCA_034700825.1 Quadroppia sp. Gr-Ori-00064
AATTCGCATAGGGTGCTAATGTTAAATTGCAATTTCCCATAGGGTGCTAATGTTAAATTGCAATTCGCATAGGGTGCCTTGCTAAATTAAATTTTCCGATAAAGTGCTAACTTTAAATTGCTTATTTTATAAATTCCTAAATATAACTATTAAATTAGGCGGAAAATGCCATTATATTAGTGTTTGACTAATCCTGGTTTAAAAAGCAATTGTTTTCCACAAAATATCACACATTGTTTATACCTTAACTCCTATACAACGAATCCAAATATGACTTTACAAACAATTTCGTCTAATGTGTTGTTTAGCCGAAAATATGGTTATTTATGACCACAAAAGCCAATAACAAAACACATTGAAATACACTTCAACTCTTCATAACTCAGTATTGAATAACTGTGCGATTTTTGCCTAACTTATGGCACACACAATAGAATAGACAAACATTGAATCACTTGAGACAAGAATATAAGAGAAAGAGAATATATATATTTTTTTTCTCTCTTTCAGAATATATAAAAACTGAAGACAAAAGTTATGCTTATATTCAAAGATGTTTTCATATATAATGTATTGCAAGTATTGCCCACTTTTCTGGTCTTCACACTCAATACTGATATACTGGGCATAGATATTACGGGGCAGTAACACAATGCCTGTGCGCGCCTTTATTCTATAGCAGAATCAGTACTGTTCCAACTGTTCACTGATCAATTTTTGCCCGAATCTGCCTGTGCTCTGCCTGTGCTCTATTCTCTCTATGCTCTAACATTGACTTAGAACTACTGATGCGCTGAACAAACACTAAAGGCATAGCTATTCGTAGACAAGAATTTATTACATTTTGATGAACTTTGAACAAAATCGGAAACACTTTCACTATATTTTTGGGAGAACTGCTTATATGAATGGCATGAATGGTCTGTGACTCAAATTAGTTGATTGTTTGCTAATATATTCTTCTGGAGTCAAAATTTAATCATTAATAACATTCTTAGACTGAATTACAGGCGAAGATTTGACTCTTCTTTTGATTGATTGTGTTTTCTTGTAATAGATTTTAATTTATTTTTTATTCAAACACAAAAAGTAATAAAATATTAGACATACTTTACTGTGATGTAAGAGAAGCTCAGAATAAGGAAACTCATTCATTGTCTGACTTTGGGATCGATTGAATTTTTAAATAATTAATGCATAAAAACAATTAATTTTTACAATTTTTTTCAAAAATTTCTTTGATTTTTATATTTATTGATTTATGTAAAGAATATCTCAAAAGGGATTCATTTCACTTCTTGTATGGAATTGTGAACCAATGTATTGTTTGTCATAACATCGGTCACAAACCCTAACAGTTTTTGATGATTGGTTAGGGATCACAAATTGTTCCCTGAACAATCACCCATAATAACCAAATGGATGTCTTCTGCAGAGGGCTTTGCATGCAATCTGGTGCTGTCGGACACCCAAATAACCCGTGCTCTGAGACAGGAATAAAAATAGTTGTGTTAATGAATTCTTTGATACTTTTTATAATGTATGCAATCCATAGCACCTTCACTGCCACAGTCAACACATAGACCACAACTGATTTGGCGAAGGTTTTGATAACCAACGGTTCAAATGAGAGTCAGAATTATCATTGAGTTTGATGTTCTCAACGGGAATGTCGATGATTATAGACATAGACTAAGACATCATCGAATAAGAAGAACATCTGAAGATTGACTTTTTTGCGACAACTATTCCAGAGTTTTACTTCAGCTCCGGGATGGCCAATAGCACTCCCGAAGTGCCGAAACAGTCCTCTATGTTGACTAATGTCTTGACCATTGCATTGATATTTAACACAATTTTTGTCAATAAATATAAACAAAAATAAATATCTTCTAAATATTCAAACATTCATTGATTTGAATGCAATTCGATATTATCTTTGAATCTCATTCTTATCATTCCTTATGAAGTCTTAACCAATGAAATGATGTATATTCTAATGATATATCAAATTATGATTAACTGAAAGTTGAGAACAATTTATAATGCCTTAAAGTATCAAATGATGAGAATCTGATATTAATAAGAGATTCATTTCTCTGGAAATTTATTATAACATTATGTATGGAAAGCAATGTTTTTGAGTTCACATTAAAAGGAAGTGAAATTATTTTAATAAGTTTTGAGCAAAACTACAAAATTATTCATTGATGATGTGAAGGAAGTCTGCACTGGGATGAGAGGAGTGCGAAATGCACTCAAATTATATACTAATCAATAGTAACAGAGATTGTATTATAACTGAAATAATGGTAAAACAGTAGAAAATGATTGCATTTCACAAATAACACAATTGTTTCATACATTGAATGCAAGAATTTTCACACATTTTGGATATATATAGAAAATAATGCCCAAAAGAATAGGATATTTCAGGAATAACTGTTATGTTATGTTTTTGTCAAACGATTTCCAATGAATTTCTCTTTTAAAAGTTGAGACCATTTTCGCTAAATTAGTGTTTGAAGTCATTTATAAAAATCCAAACTCAAGTCCTGAGACCATAGAACGAGAGAGACGTTCAGAAGTGTACATCTGAGAGACTGCCCATCCATTTGTGTGATGAATAGCACTATTGACTAACTTTTGCGAATAAATGGCTTTAAATCAAAACTCAGATAACTTTTTGTGGTTCACTATTAGACAAGACTGTTGTGTCCTATAGTTTAGTCTTAAACTCTCAAACATTCCTTTTCTTCTTCTCTCTCTTCTATGGCTTCGTATCAGTGGAAGTGATTCCTTGAATCCGATAAATATAATACATTTCTTATGGCTTTTCTTTCAGTTAAGCGATGAATAAAATATAACTTTATTTAACATTTTTTTTTCTCAATAAATATATTCAATGGTTTTATCAGAAAAAAAGTAAAAGATTTAATTTCATAGAGAAGTGATTCCCAAATACTGTTCCCATAGAAATATAATCTCTTTGTTGTGAATAAATTAACATTAAATTAATATTCAAATCATTTCATACAATATATTCAGAGGTCTTTTGAGACAATTTAAGTCATTCACAAAAAATAATTATTATTTCAAATACAATTTGGATCTAAATTATGAACTCTTCTATCAAACCATAGCTGATATTACCCATCATTTGGCACAAAGATGGCTATCAATGGCTTATCTATGGCTTCAAACAATCCAATTGTGGCCAACATTTGCATAAATTGAATGACAACTCATTTCAATAGTTATTCAATTATTTTCATCAAATTTTGATTAAACAAAATTTCAATTAAATGAAACACTTTTATTGTTTGACAAAATATAATGTTTTTTTGGAAACACTTTTCTGGTCATTGAGGAAAATATATCGAGGAAAGGGATGTAATGAGTGCTCCAAGAGTTTGACATTTAATTCAATTGATATGAACTATAAAAATGTGAACACATTTACCAAAATTGATGTCAAAGACTTTACAGTCGACTAAACTTTGAACAAATGTTATGAAATTGTTTACATTTTATCATTATTTTCATGTCTTTCGCACTTTCTTTACATTGCATTCAATTGTATTCAATTGTATTCAAAAGTAATCAAAAATAAACATCAAATGAGATGAAAAACTTCTCTACAATTGACTAATATTTAATTTTAACGACTATTTAGTAATGAAATAATTGTTTCGATAGAACTTGAGTTCAGCTATACTTTCATTGATATCATCGATGGCTCTGTGAGTCAACGCCTTCTTAAAGCTGTCGTCCTTTTTATACCATATTCTCACCAACTCTTTGATTGTGGACACGTCTATAGTTCTGTAGTGAAGACATGAAGAGAATTGTGGACAGAATTTGTTGAGAAACAAACGATCGTAACCTTTGACACAGAAGACAATTAAGTGATCGGAAGGAATGGTATGAAATGGTCGATGACTTACTGACAGAATTTCCGGCCAAAAGACTGTTAGTTATATTGAGTTCAGTCATGGCCTCGAATAGAGTTTTGTCCACTTCTTCGACACTCAAATCCGATTCGAGACACTGTCTCACAAGACCTGATTCGTTGTGTGTCTTAAGACACCATTCGTTCATCGAATCCAAAATCGATTTATCCGTTTTGATGACAAAAGGACCCAATTCTTTGACCTATGAATGAGTAGTCGAAAGAGAAGACAAATGAAAAACAAGTGAACAGACATTGAGTGTCAGATATGACCAACAGTTTCGAGGTTTCCATTCGTGACAATCACTGCGATCTCCAGAAGTCGATCGACAGACACATCCAGACCAGACATCTCGCAGTCAACCCAAACCAACTTTTTGCCCAACACTTCGGTCTTCATTTGGGACATACTTTGGCTTAAATACAATGCAATGGATTTAGTCTTCAATTGTGTTAAACGACGGATGGATTGCATTGCAATTCAGACAATGATTTCATTGATTTTATGCAAAACTTTGTCAAATGTTTTGTAATTTTGTTTCAAAAATACATTAAATCGTTATAAGTGTTGAATAATATTAACTATTCTTTAGTTTACCTCAAATTAATAGCAATTAAATAAACAAAAATTGAATTCAAATTAGTTTACAATTAATAAAAATTAATTTTCATTTCAAATCAAAATCAATTGAATCTAAAATATGATGAAATTATTGACATAAATAACGTTAAGATATTTTGCCCAAACATTAAGTTTTGTTTAACATTCAATACAAATATTAATGTCATTAAATGAACGTTATTTATGAACGATAACACATGTTTCAAAATAGGAGTACAAATGTGTTGAATGTTTTTGTAGAAATTGTTCATTAATTTTGAATGTATTTTATGAACAATTATTATAAGCAATGAGTGAATCGTGTGTTTCAATGACAGTAAACAACATTCAAAGCCTAAACACGTGTCCAACCATTGAATGACATTTGATTTGACTTTAATTTAGTTATAATTTAATTTATTTACAAATAATGGATAATTTAGTCAAACAATTGGTCTCTTTTTATGATAAAAATTCTTCGTTTGTGGCCATAATTGTGGCCTTAATTGCAATCCTTTTGACAATACGTGAGTTTAATATTATTTTATTGAAACCATATTTTAATAAAAGTTTATTTAAAAATATTTTATAAAATGATTTTTAATTTCATAATTGATTTCCAGTTATTTATGCATTATTTTCGCGAAAATCATTCAAAGACTCAATACTTTTGGTCGGTTTGTCTGAATCGGGAAAAACAGTACTTTTCACACAAGTATTACTCAAATGAATTGATTTTGGTTTCAATTAAACAAATAATGAATTTTTTCATTGAATCCATGGATCAGTTGATCGCCAAAAAGTTTGTCATCTCTTTGACATCAATGAAACAAACGGAAAGCCCTTTAAAGTTGTCAAACGGAAAGACAATTCATTTGATCGATTCCCCTGGTTTTGATCGATTAAGGGGTAAGTATTGGGACGACTATAAGGTTAGGGCCAAAGCCGTCATTTTCGTCATCGACTCAAACAACTTCTCCACCGCTGGCAAAGATGTGGCGGATCTGTTGTACAACTATTTGGTCGATCCGTTCGTTATTGACAATAAGATACCGTTCCTAATGGCCTGTACGAAACAAGACGAGCCCAAAGCAAAGTCATGTAAAGTTCTTCAGAAACAACTGGAAAGAGAAATGTATTTATTCTTCACATTTGTTGTCATGTTTTGATGAATTGGATTCAATGGTTGCAGAACTGCTATCCGAGAGACCCGTTCCGGTGCCCTCAGCTCTACCGGTGATGACGACACCAGGGGTACAATTCTTGGAAAATTGGACAAAGAGTTCACTTTTAGTGATACGAAAACTCCTATTGATTTCATCGACTGTTCGGCCGCTGAAAGTAATCCACAATTGGATTCAGTTCTGAATTGGATTAAAACTATTGCTTAAAAACGAATCAAATTTTTGAATACATTTCAAATGAATGCAAAAAATGAGAAATAATTTACATATTTATTGATAATAAATATTATAAAAATTATTTTATATTTCAATTTCAACTAATATTGAGTTAATATTTATTCACGACTTGTATTGAATTTGAATTATTTTTCAAATGAATATGAATTTCATTGACGTTTGCATTGATTTTTGGACACAATCTTATCATTGGTTTCCTTAGGGTTTGTTCAAATGATATCTCTTTCATACGATTTCTCATCAGTTGTGAAGTGTTTGACAACAATGAGTTCATCTGAAAGTGATTTAAACGAAATTGAATTCCAAGAATATCTCAATCGATTTGATCCGCCGCCCAGTTATGAAGAGGCCATACGTGCGAGCCCTGTGATGACTGCGCCCAAAGCTACCGGCGTTTTAATTAATAGCCGTCAAACCCATCCGTCCTCTGATTTCATTGATATGATCTATGGCTCACAAGAAAATATGAGTCAAACTCCAGGTTCTGATCGCACCGTCAGAGACGAACAGCCCAAAGGGATGTGCTTTTGCTGTTGTCATTGAGTTTTGCTATGTTTTCAAATATTTTTAATTTTCATTTCATTTGACATAAATTTGTAATAAAAAATAATTTAAATAAAAGTAAAAACTATTATTAATTATAATAATTACAATCAATGTCTGAATTGAGTAAAAAACACAAAAACATGATTATCTACCGGTGCAAAAGGTGTCCGACGAGGCGGATTTGAACCACCGACCTAAGGATATCAGCACAACTACTACAGTCCTCCGCTCTACCAACTGAGCTATCGTCGGCATATGAGCACAAACTCAACATTTGTCTATATATTGCTGTTATGAACATATCATTGAAATAAACTTTTCATTCAATAGTTTTCTTCTTTAAAAAAAATTACTTTTATTTTTAAATTATTTTTATTTTTTTAACAATTGATATAAAATTACATTATATTACTGAATGTTTGGTACATTCAATCGGATAACAATTAATATAATATACCCCTAAACCCCTTGATTCTAACCAAAGATCAAATGATTTAATTAATTCAATGAGAATTAAAGTGAAAAAAATTTGATGAATTGTTTTAAAAGTGAATGAATTGCAAACATATAATACAAATAACATTACTTCAGATCTTTTAACTGTTTTTCTAAATATTTGTTAACAATTTCACTATATTTAGCGTAAGCGAAATGACCGCCACTTCTGAAGATCAATACCTTTAACCAATTGTTCACACTTTCGATGGGTTTTTCACATTTCAGATCAGATGAATAAATGGCAGAATCTTTAACACTGGGACCCAATGTCTGAACCATCTCTTCGTAAAGATATTTAGGAATAAGTCTATCACTTTCTCCGTAGACAACGAGAGTTGGGATCTGTTTCTGTCGCAAGACATTCAACTTGTGGACCAATTGATCCATTTTGAGCCAAGAATGAACGAGAGTATTGTAAAGAACTTCATCGCCGTTGTTGTACGTAAAGGGGACTGGGATTAGTTTGGCCAACAACTCAGGCCTTATCACATCTATCACTTTGATCCCGAACCTACTCTTCGTGAATATTGACAAAGACTTATTTAAATCAAAGAACTTTTGCGGAGCATATTGTGGACAGTAGATGGCAATGGATCTGATGGTCAACTCTTTGGGCTATAGATGACAACAAATGGTAACAACTATTGAAAACATACGATCATTGAAGGCTTACATCAGTCCATAGGCTTGAGATGGGATGTATTGCCGCCGAATGACTGATCAGACAATCAATTGTGGAGACATTGATGGCCTTCAAGAAGTCATGGATTAGTTGAGTTCGTTCTTCATTCGAGTGCCAAAAAGCCATCGTTTTTCTGGTTAACCCAAAGTCAGGCAAATTCGGGACAATTACCCGAACCTTAGAGTCTTTTGCACCGAAATAATCAATTAAACCACTGAAGTGTTTGTGATGACCCGGATTGCCGTGAATGGCAACTATGGTCTTCACTTTGACATCACTTTTACTGTCATTATCATCAAAAGTGTCCACATATTCGACATTCACATCCAAACCATCGGAAGGACTGTTTCGATAAAGTCTTTGATTCTTTGTCCGCAACTCTTCATACAATTGACCACAAGTTTTGAATCCAATATTTTTCACAAAATTTGTCGAATATTTCAAACTTTGGATAAAATTTATATTAAATGAGTTTAAAAGTGAAAAACTTTTCAATGAAATCATATTTTTATTCAGAGTTTAACAAAAAAAATAAATTTATTTATAAATGAAAACATTTAACAAAATTTCAATTAATAATAAAGTTTTACAAAACTATTCGTTAATAATGTTATCAAAAGTTGTGTTTACTTTGAATAGTGTTTAGATTTAGTGGTAATTTAGTGACGAAAGTCATGTCAATGTTTGGGCAACAGTTTTGAGTGCAATTGAGTGCAATGAGTGCACCGGTAGACCAGTGGCGGCACCGGCAGTATGTGTTCACTTGAGTTCAATGCAAAGTTCAGTAGGAATTAAACTGAAAATGCACTTCAAATCGAGATTAAATGAGTTAATGAATTGAAAAATAATTGTTTTTTGGGACAAAAAAAAATATTTTTTTTTAATGAAAAGTCATTTCAATAAAAATTGAATCAATTTTTCGATAACGAAATGACTGTACTTTGCAAACACGAAATGACCGCCACTTTTGAAGTACAAAACTTTTATGTGATTATTGTTTTGACTCTTTTTCTCGATCTTCAGATCAGATGAATATATCGTGAAATGACTTTCATCTGCACCCAAGTCTTGGATCAATTGATTGAAATTACTTCTGAGTATCAGTTTATCTCTTTCTCCGTACACAACAAGAGTTGGAATCTTATTATTCTTCAGATATTCTAACCTCTCATGAAGTCTGTCTTCGTGTAAGCCATTAGAAGACATAGCGGTTGATAACAACAGTTCGTTGACATTGGCGTAAGTCATGGGATAACCGAATCTGTGGGCAATCACATGGGGTTTGAGGACATCCATGGCTTTGATGCCTAACTCTTTTGTGGTGAGAATTGCAATGGTTTTACTCATTAAGAAAAACCATTTTGAAAACCAAACGGGATTTGGACACAAGAGCGCAACTGATCTGATGGTCAGGTCTTGTGGCTAAAGGTTGACATTAATGTTATCAATGGATCAAATGATACCAATCCTCACATCCGTCCAAATGAGTGAATTCGGATGAATTCCTGCGGAATGACTGACCAAACAATCGATTTTTGAGACATTGATGGCTCTCAAGAAGTCACGGATCACTTGAGACCTCTCTTGGTTTGAGTGCCAAAAAGCCATCGTTTGTCGGGTTATCTCAAAGTCGGGTAAATTTGGAGCAATTATCCGAACTCTGGACCCTTTTGTGGCAAAATAGTTGATCCAATCGTTGAAGTGATGCCAATAACCAGGGATGCCGTGAATGGCAACTATTGTCTTCACTTTGACATCACTTTTACTGTCATTATCATCAAAAGTGTCCACATATTCGACATTCACATCCAAACCATCGGAAGGACTGTTTCGATAAAGTCTTTGATTCTTTGTCCGCAACTCTTCATACAATTGACCACAAGTTTTGAATCTAATATTTTTCACAGAATTTGTCGAATATTTCAAACTTTTGACAAAATTTATATTAAATGAGTTTAAAAGTGAAAAACTTTTCCTTGAATTCAAACACATTTAATTTGACAATTCATTCAAACATTCAATGACTTTAAAGTCAATACAAACTCTTTTCAGACGTTATTTGAATTGAGATTTCATTCATAAATATAAATAATAACCAAAAAAGACGTCTTATATTCGAGTGTTTTGTTAACCCCCTTAACAGTGGACACACTGTCAACTGACAGCCCCTGTAGTCAGACGTCGACAATAATAGCCCCTAAACTCATCCAAAATAAGCCAAACCTTTAAAAGCCATTTATTTTGTGTTTTTAATTCAATTTTAAATCAAAATTCATTTCAAATAAAGATTTGAATCCAAATAAAGGGGTATTTAATTGTTTTGACTCACATTTGAACCAATGGTTTCAAATCAGATCAATGTTTTTGACCATTTCTTTGACTTACTTTTGATGTGTTTTTCAGTCTTTAAATAAATATACAAAAAGTGTTCAATCGTTGGAACCATTGGTTGGGTGTGTTGTGGTCAGGGGTGAGGTGAGGGCCAGGGGTGGCTCAGGGTGAAGTGATGCATGTGGATGAGTTCATATTCAACTTCTGTGTCTCGTCGATGATGTCTGAGGACATCCCGGAATCGTTGTCCGTGAGTGCAATGAATGTCTTCAGCATTGATGAGAATCGGATCCGAGACGGGAATGGCATCATATTTGCCGAAGCCATCACTTGCTATAAGTGCACATTTTGTGGCAAAATGTTCGCTGCGATGGAAGTGGTTCTCACTCACTACCAGTCCAACCACAGGTGTTCTGTCATCCCTCTCCTCAAAGGCATGGAGAACCTGTCGGTGCCTAAAGCGAGTCAACCGAAGACAAAGTCAATGAACGGAACCCAAAACGGACTTAAAAGCAAACCATCGACGAAGACATCGATGACACCGACCGGACCAAAGCTAACATCTAGTGTTGAGACACAAAACACAAGATCTGTTGACAACGAATGTCTGTCCAATGGGTCGCGACTTCTGCGGGAAAGCAATAAAAGTCTTAAAATGGTTTACAATTCAATGGAAAGCAAAAAAAAGTTCAAATGTGTTTATCCGGGTATGGATTGGGTCTGGGGTTGGGTTGGGTTGGGGTTAGTTTGGGTTCGGATCTCATATTAATTGATTGTTTGATGTATTGATGGAAAGGCTGTTCAAAGGGATTCACATCATATGGAGGTCTTGAGAACCATCGGTTGAGCCATAAGAGGCGAAGACCCTATAAGTGCGATTGGAATGACTGTAAGTTCAAGTGCTCTGATTTGGCGGGTCTTGAGTTCCATAAGACCACACATTCCGGTGACAATCCATACCACTGTTCGTGGCCGGGATGTGACCAGTCGTTTGCGGACGTTGTGGCCAAAGAAGAGCACCTCCAGAGAGAACACATCGGCGACCGAATCCTTGCCTGTGATTACCCCTTATGTGAGGCGACGTTCAAGATATCAACGGAAAGGGAGAGACATAAGTATTGAGTGCTTTTACTTCTATTTGTCATCATTTTAATTGAATTCTTGTCAACAGATCCACACATTATAAGACACAAAAACCTAAACTCAAACCTATTGCTAGGGCTGGGGTCGAACCCAAGAGAGGTCGACCGCCCTTTAAATGCAAACCAGTCATTGAATTCACGTCTTCGAGTGATAGTGGAAGTGATTCGGATTCGGATGACAGCGAAGACAGCGATGAAGACATCAACGAAGAAGTAATCGTTAGTCAACACAAAGAGGAAGATCTGATGATTGAAGAGCCGTTAGATTTATCGAAGACATCCATTGGTTGTAAATCTGAGTCAAAACCTGTGGTCAAAACGCCCGCAAAAAGAGGCCGAAAGCCTAAACCCAAAGAACCTATGGATACAGGGGTTGTGATACCGAAAAAGGTATTCCGATGTGATTACCCGGGATGTAGAAAGACGTTCACCGAATCAAATGCCCTCAAAGAGCACGAGAAGGACACGCATAAGACCCCTACGAGCGAAGGCCGGACACGACATACCCGCAAATGCAAAGGAAATCTTTATTATAAGATATGAACTCTTATTAGAATTCTTGCAATCATTTCAAATGTTATTTAATTTTCAAATAATTTATCGAACATTAAATTCACTTTACTTTACAAAGTGTTTGTAAACTAATTAAATATTATATGTTTTTCGTCTCTTTTGTCAAACATTCGTCAAATGAATTGTTTTTTAAATCTCTTTATTTGTATTCAAATAAAAAAATAAAATTTTTATGATTTAAAAACTTTTATATAAAATCGATTTAAATGTGTTGTAAAAAATTATAAACATTTATCTCATGAAAAATTGTCTCAAAATGAACGAAAACCAGACAATCCAAGTGCTGGAAGCGATTCCTAACAGCCAGTGAGGGAATGGATTCAACAAATGTTGTTCTTTGTCTCCAGTCCTGAGTTTCCTGTGTTTGAGAGTATCTTTCGATACTGTCTTTCGATCGTAGACCAAACCCATGGAAGCGAACAAATCGATCAAAAGTGTCGTGAAATTGAAATTGAATTTCCAGCCAAACTCACTGGTGCTGTAGTCCCAGGGGAAGGTATGGTGGTAATTGTGATACCCTTCCAGTCATAAGGATATTATAAATATATATTATTGTTATTTTCACCTCAAATACCCTCTCCATAAGACATGTAAATGACGCCCGTGTTCTCCCGGGGCTCAATGCTCTGGTCATAGGGCTGATTGCCCCAGTAGTGTGCGGCCGAGTTGACCAGCCAGGTGCTGTGCAGGGAGAATATGTATCGAAATATTACACAAATCATGAATGAGTTGTTTAGAGATTCGCTCCAAAGCTTATGAGGAATAAGTGTTGGAATCAATGCCCAGAAAATGACCACAAGTTTGAAGTAATTCCTTCTCTGGAACCGTACGATTGGGTCGGCCCAAACATCACTCAAATCGAGAAGTTTGCCTGAAATGCATTCACTCATTAATGGTCTGAAAATATCTTATTAAAACAATACCCTTTTCCTTAACGGCCGGGTGTTTCCTGCACATAAGCCAACCCATATGCGCGAAGAAGAACCCCCTGCGGGAGTCGTGGGGGTCGGCGTCTGTCTCAGAGAATTTGTGGTGCACTCTATGGTCTCGACACCACTCGTATATATCGTTCTGAAGAGCTATCGTATTCGAGACCATTAAAAGAACTCTTAACAAAAACTTTGCTTTATATGAGCGGTGAGACCATAGCCGATGAGCACCTGGATGTAAGTGACTGATTGAGAACATTATTCCATAATTTAATCATTAAAAACATTTCACACAATCTTTGAATCATTTGATAACTATTGAATGTATGGCTTATATCAGACCTGCTGTCACTCCGAACAGACTTCCAATGACTGTGAAGACATAGGCGAAGGGAATGGTCTGCCATTTGCAGGAAGTGATCATCAAATAGTATCCATAAAACGCGAAGACATGAAATATGACCAAAATAATGACATTTTTCCAAACTATCGAAGTTTTGAAACATTTTTGTAAATCTTTGTTAATTTCGGTATTTTTAGGCGAAACCCGAAAAGACATTTTCGGCGACAAATGAAACCATAAAACCTTAAAATCGATGAACTTTTCGTTAATTATTAAACTTTTTAATACATAAAACAATTATTGCTAAAGCTTTAAAAGTGAATGATTTGAGTAAAGTGTGGAAAGGGTTTATTTGATGTGAAAACACAATCCATTCAAATGAAAAGTTGACTTTTTTTGACATTTCAATGTATAGTAACATTCGTGACCTTCGGGTCAAGTGTTTCATTGGACTCTTAGCTATTGGTTTGGATTGAAAGCAATTCTTAAATATCTTTGACTTTGAGTAAGAGATTATAATATTCTTTGATTAGAATTCTGTGAACAAATTCTTGTAAATTCTGTTTAAATAATTAATTCTGTATTATATCATTGAAACAGTCATTTGTTGACCAAATAATTCACAATTGATTTCTTAAATATAAATTATTTCTTCAAAAATATTTTAATAA
Source organism: Quadroppia sp. Gr-Ori-00064 (assembly GCA_034700825.1). Taxonomy (NCBI): domain Eukaryota; kingdom Metazoa; phylum Arthropoda; class Arachnida; order Sarcoptiformes; family Quadroppiidae; genus Quadroppia; species Quadroppia sp. Gr-Ori-00064. The sequence goes on from JAQIXR010001277.1 coordinate 13,690, forward strand.
AAGGCATTGAATTTAAGTAAAAAATTCTTTATTTTATTTATTTGTTTATAAATAATATTCAAAAGAAATTGAAATCAAATATTATTTGAAATAAGTTTTCATTCATTTTAAATGACATCACAATTAAAGAGTTGTTTAGATCTATGGATCAGTCTATCAATGATTGTGACAATTGATAAGA
>JAQIXR010001278.1:0-13862 GCA_034700825.1 Quadroppia sp. Gr-Ori-00064
TATCTCCTTGGTATAATACCGAAGAAAATTTCAGAATCGGTTCAGAAAAACTCAAATGCGAGCTCAAAAAACTCAAAAGTTGGACATTGTTATGTCTCTGGGCGTATATTCATTTATTCAGAAAGCAATGAATTATTCAAATATGAAATTATTTCACAAATCATATCTCAGTCAATCATTTCTTACCTACGCTTATGTAAGGAATGTAGTATATAGTTTTGCTCTGTAACCCACAGTATATGTGGAATACATTACAGTCTATTGCGAATAAATTGATAATAAATAACATTTATACCGTTGATAATAAAGAGCTTTGAGTTGTTTGAGTGTTGCCTACCTGTTAGACAACTATGTTAAACAAATATGAGCTGAAAAAGAAAATGTTTTAAAAATTTGAGATAAGGGTTTATATAGAAAGATAGTGTCACGACATATTTTATTGGTCGTCATTTGTGGAAAGCATTGAACGACAAGAGAGTTGAAAGGGGTGTAAAGCGAAGGCTAAAAGCCTGAGTCATGGGACGAAAACAGGTGAAAGGCAAGAATGAGAGGTCGTCTGATGAGACACCTGTCAATCAGTGACTACGAGAGCCTAAACTCCCGTCAGATGGAAGCAGTATTGGTGAGGAGCGATTCAAAGGAAAGGCAGACAAGTTTGAGCTCTGGGTTCGAGTGGTCAGGACTCGAGTTTTAGCGTCTGTTTCGAGTGGTTGTCTGACTTTCCTCGGCTTCATAGGCAACGGCTATTAGTTTTATTCAACGTTTTATTTATATAAATTAATTATGTTTTAACCGTAAGCCTAAGTCTTACTGATCCTGGAAGCTGTAAATCCCTAGACTAACGACAAGTATTGTATAATTTAACCTAAAGTCTTGTAAACTACCGGTGCCCACTGTCTACCTGTGCTCTTAAATTGTGAGCCATTCAATAAAGTGTTCTAATAAAAATATGCTTCATAATAGAAAAAGGGTTCGAAAACGGGTTTAGCACATATTAAGGGTGAGCTGAGTTGAGTTCTGTTCAAAAATAAGATTTTGATAATTATTAAAGCATCAAGGTATATTTAAAATAATTCTAAAAATGTTTTAAAGCGTAGATACGAATAGATTTGTTTGAAATCTAAGTTTGAATTTCTTGTTTATAATATTTTCACATCAATTGTGAAAACTCTTCTCAACTCATCTCAAACTCATTCACACCATTGATGTCAACATAAATTCAAATCATTTTAAATATATTCAAACAATTTTCAAATAATTGTATTTGGACTCAAAATGCGAATAAATTGTTGTGAAATGATAGTGAAAGCACAGGTATATCACAGTTTGTGTCAGTCCCTATATATGTGTTGAGTCAAACTTATTGAATCTACCCTTTCTACCTGTGCTCAGGAAAATAATATAACAATATATTTGAATTTATTTCAAATAATTTGTAATAAATAATAAAATGCATTATTTTTAGCAATTAATCAAATCTAAAAGTTTTTTAAATATTTATAATTTATTTAAACAAATATTTCATTTATTATAAAACAATTTTTCGTTTCTTTTATTGATTTTAATCAAATTAATTGAATTTGTTTTTAAAAAAAAACAAAGAAATCCTATTATTTATAAGAGTTTGTTTCAATGTTTTCTATTTGTTTAGAGCTATAGTCATATCATATGAATTGCAATTCTGTTAAAGTAAAGCACATATACTCTAATACCAGAAGTGAGCCTAACATAACCTTGATCATATACATGACTATTTTGTATGATCATTAGATGCCATTTGCCAGATGTCCATTTGCCACAAGGACAGTTCAGGACAGTCCAGGTATTGATCTTTTGGTTAAGTGTTGAGAGCACTGAAATGTCCAGGTGTGACAAATCGATTAATACTTCAATAATTTATATATAATTCAAAACACATATAAAGTATAAAATTATAAATATATTTGAAAAATCATTCAAACATTTATTACAAAAAGTGAAACAATTTTTATAAAAGTTTTATTACTTTTCGCTTTGCATGAAATGATTGAAAATCTAAATTAAATGATTAAAGACATAAAAATGTGATAAAAATATAAATTCAATGCTTTATATAATTTGATATTAATATTGAATAACTTCTACAATCAAAAAAATGTTATCAGTTTTTGTACAACAATTTAGACAATATTGTAGCAAATGTCCAGAATTGTGTAATATGAATATAGCAACACTAATTGTAGGCAATATATCTTAATTAAGACTAAAACTCAAACCCTGTCAGACATGTCTTTCCTTGCGATATATGACAACAATTTCAATATTTTTGCCTTTTATTTACCAATCGATGGTTGAGATAAGGAATCGATTTGAAAGCAAATACAGAGATGTATTACATATAGAGATAAGAGATATATATTATTTGAGAGGAAAACAAATAAAAATAAAATACCAGAAAATGCGGACAACTCTTAGAGATGGAAATGGATTATAAGTGTTATGTTTGGATATATATTATAAAAGCATTTATCGATTAATAAAATATATATGATTTGAATGATTCAAAATTATCACAAATATTTTATTTATTTATTAATCAACAAAATTAATTAATCATCAAATGAACTGATCCGCGAACTTTCAATTCAAGGCAATGTATTATTCGTTATTTGAAATTCTTTTCAATTTATATCAAAGAGAAAATAAATGAATTTTTTTAGAAATATTTTCAATTTGTTTGCATTTAATTAAACTTTTAATCGATTTTTCATTTTCAATTCAATCATATTCTTCTAACACCCCTAACAGGGGTATTATCATTGAAATTAGTTAATTAATTAGAGAATAGTTTTATTTGTGAAAATACATTATATTTAAGCAAAAGAGATATTCATTTGATTTCTTCTTTCGATAATAAATTAGTAAATAATGACATGTTTTTCAATAGGAATTCAAAACAATTATTAATTTATGTCAAAATTTGTTAAATGTTTAAAACATTTCAATTTTGTTTCTTTAGATAAAATATGTTTTAATATAATTATAACATATATTAATAGTAATTAAAACAAATAAATTATTGGAAGAATTTGTATTAATATATTTAAAAGAATTGTATTCTTTAATAGTATATAATATTTACAAAAAACATGTTTTGAAGCGATTAATGAATAGTTAAGAAAAAAGTTGTCATTCAATGCCTTTGAATACCTTTGGTATTGTAGACAAAGTTAGAGTTAATATTGTCTATACTTTTGACATCAATTTATATAGTTTTGTGCATTCGTTGACACAATGATCTAATGGTATATATCATTGGAAAACATTGAGATTTATTTCACACAAATGGCTAACAAATGGATCTATTATTATATAATTTTGTGTTTTATGTATAAAACATGAAATGGTATTTTGGTTATAATATTATATATAATATAACTCAATATTCATATTAATATTCATTCCATTCATTGAAGGCTTTTTTGTTCGTCTTTTAGACCTATAATTGATATAAAGATTAATATAAATGACTATAATTTCATTAATTGATTATCAATTCTAACGTCTTATAGTTTGTAGAACATCTCTAGACGTGTGGAACTACACCTCACACATAAGTGTCATCTAAAAAAACAAATGAGCAAGATTCAATAATAAGATTGCAATGTACTTACTGTTCATATAATGTTTATTTGGTTTTGATTTTGTTATAAACTATTATCAAATGTCAACAAAACTAATGAATTCATAGAATATATTCTATAATTGAATTAACATTTTTAATACATTTCATAACAAATACAACAAAAATATTTTAAATATGTTTTACAATACTTTTTGCTTATATTTTTGTCATTTCCTTAGATTCAATGGACAGTAGTGTTTGTTAACATGATGTGACCCTGACATTATCAATGCAATGTTGATCGCAATAGACTTCGACTGTATTTATAATTTATATAATAAAAGGATTTATAATAACCGAAAGCAATAATGACTTTGGATTAAGTGTTATAACATTTGCAGTCATTAGAGAAATAAATGATAAAATCATTTCAAACATAAATATTTAAAATCTTTTTACGATTTTGAGTTCAATTGCAAACACATTAAACATAGGATTTGTTTAATAAACATTTGAGATATAATGTAATGATTAAAGACTGGAAAAATATTTAATAATTATATGGTTAATATTTATCATATTTTACATCCGGTTCCCTAAGCAGTCTGACCATCGGGAGTGAGTATCCTATATACTACGTTCCTTTTAGATGCTTAATTAATAAATAGATTTTCAATGAGATTATTAATGGCAGCGAAAGACAGATATAATATTGAAATGATGTAAAGATGTATAAAGTTTTACAATATAAGAGCACAGGTTTAGGGGTATGTCATCGATGCAAACGTCACCTCAATAACAATAACCGCTATATTTATGATCAAATTCTTTGGTTTGTTTTGATCTCTGATATTATATTCGTTTAAATGAGAAAAAGATTATAATTGACAACTCCTATAGTTTGGGCACCTTTACCAACACAAGGGAATGTCGTTTTGGTTTAAATGTTATATTTTGAGTTCATTTCCATAAATATTGATATGAAATGAATAAGTTTTGCGAAACACATGGAATATATTGAATGCTTTAAACAATCATTTAATATTAATATATTTTTTTCACAGAATACAGAATATTCGTTATATAACATCGAAATATCTATTCATTAAACCAATAATAAGAACAAAATTCATATCAAATAACATATCGTATATTAAAAATACTTTTAATCCATACGAATATAAGCGAAGAAAACAATGAAATAAAATATGTAATTCAATAACAAATCACTTTTGAATAAATTATCTTTAAATATGAAATTGTCTTTCAAATGAATTTCTAAATATTGGAACATATATACAATTTGAACACAAGTTGGTATCTAAATGAGCAAGGGTATGTCGAGCCCATACATCAAATTCGTTTATAATATTAAAAATTGGGTTTGTTTTACATTTCATAACATTTGAGTATAATATAAAACATTTATATTTATTTCAAACATAAAAATCAAAATTTTATAATTTTTTAAACATTTTTCAATACTTTAATTTCATTACAATTACTTTGAATTAGTAATATTGAAGTACTTTCAGGTACTTTGAATATAACTTAAAGGGGTATCAGATTTTAGAAGTGAAGAAACATTTATGGAATGATTATATTAATGCCATTTCTATATTATGGTTATTTAGGAGAAAGGTCAAACAAATATAAGCAAAACAAACATTTTATGTATTCATATCCCTTGAGAGTAGGAATTGTTAGCCTTTTAGAAAATATTATATTATGAAAGAATTCAATGAATTGAATGATTTTTTATTGATATTACAATCTCTTATATATTTCACAATTCCCTTAACATTACGTCTCTGTTGTTATCGAATAAAATCTAATTATTACAGCCTTTCAATAAGCACTTTTTAAATAAATTTAAGCAATTTTTCCCATTCAACTTGAATGGCAAAAAGTGCTTAAATTAATTTAAAAAGCGCTTATATTCATTGAAAGGCTGTAATTGATTTTTTGTTTTTCAAAAACATTTTTGATAATAATTTACATTACATTACATTCAAAAAATAATTAAAATTTTTATTCTTCTGTTTTCCATAAAATAAAAAGTATGAAAAATCTTATTATTTTATAAATTAAATTGAATTTCCTGCAGATAGACGACCTTGGCAATTTTAGTCAATTTTAATTTCCGTTAAAATTGCACCAAAATTATTGAAAGTGAATCTCAAACATAAGTAATGGTCAACGTGTTTGAAGTGTTTATACAGTCATCACTTCTGTTGACTTTATTATCATATTTTGAATCATTTGAATCATTATCAATATTACCGTTTTTTATCGAAGACTTCTTTCTTATGTTCGTCTGTATTCTTATGGTTGTTATGTCATTCAAATGACACCTTTCAATATTGCAGTTCAGTTTGTGACAGAATCTTCTCAGCAATAGCTTCAAGTCGTACTGAAAAGCGGTTTTTACGAAATCAATAGTAAATTGTTTTTTGAAAAACCTTTTTTTTAAGCATAAATACCCGAAAGTTTTCGCTCATAAATGAATATATGATTGGATTCATAAAACTGTTGGAAAGCCATAAAAATGAATTTTTTAGTGAATATAATCATTGAAATTGTGATAAATAAATACGAAATCATATAATTTGTAATTTATTTGTTGAAAAACAACAGTAGACAAGGGGTCAGGTATGGCACGTTAGGCCCATAATGAAACAGAACTGTCCGTCTGTGCAAACATACCTGTGCGCCATTGATATCCAGTGGCAGAAGAAGTATAAGCACACGAACAGAAAATATCCAATATTGGTCTCGACGACAAGAATGCTTGGGTGGAACCAAACGAGTAAACCGAACACTTGTATCGGAAGCCAACAAACGACAAACATTATAACGACTGTCGACAACATTTTGATTACCTATCAGTGGATAAGAGATGTCAAAAATCAATAAATTAGTGAAAAACACAAAAATATATCTGAAGTGATATTATGAAAATGAAAAAAAGTAATTCATTTTTCTATGTATTCAATGAAAAAATAAAATTCAATATCATTTTCAGAGATAATAAATGACAGAGATTTATATGAATCTGAGATTTATTCAGTTATTAATAATTGCAATAAATTTTTTGTGACAGAAAATAGAGTTTTTTTAATATAATATATATTTTGAAAAATAAAGTAATTTATTAAAAGTCTTTTGATATTCTATAAGACATTCAAAGAATAATTTTGAGATAAAATAAGAAATTTGAAAAATTCTTAAAAGAAAACATTATTTGATTGATATTTCATGTTATATATGACTATTGAATGTTTAAATCTTCAAATATTAACACATAATTCAAACATTAAATTGAAATATAATTTGTAAATCGTTTGAAAATATTATTTCAAAACGAATGGAGTTTTTCTGATAAGCAGTTAATAAAACTCAAGGCAAAAGTAAAGTCATGTTAAGATTTATGGATTTTTATGTGATATTTGAAAAAAGAAAATTTGATTTTCACTGTTAGGACTGAATTAAATTGGCTTTAAATCTATAAAATTATATGTCAAACACATGCCTGGCCTACACATTGAGATTTGAAAATGTGATAAAATATCAATTTATATAACAGTTATATGTTTTATATAAACCAATATTAGATTATAATATGAAATGACATTTATTTTGCTCACAATATCAAACAAATCACTCAAACATTTAACTCAAAATTTGAAACATTTTGTCATTAATAAATTACTTGAAATTATTTATAATAATTTGTAGCAAAACTTATCATAATTGATGTAATTATAAAAACTTTTAATATATAAAATATTCTGTTGTCTGGATATGAAATCTTTGACATCTTTGACATGATTTCAATTTATTTGTAATTCGTATGAAATTTTCAGAAAAACAATTTATCGAAAACAAAATCAATTAAAAGATGAAAATATAATTAATTCTTCTAAGAAACTCTTCATCTGCTCATCCATTTGAGCGGTGGGTCAGAGAACAAAATTATATCATACTTTCCTTTGGAAAGTGCAGTCAAAAGAAGTTTTAATATAAACTCAATTATAATTTTTTCCGCTTATGTGACGTTAAAAATGAAAAGTTGAATATTTTTAGTGAAAGTGCTCTCAAAACATAATATAATTTAAGATCACTAAAAGTACACAAAAATACTGAATAATAATTACTAATATGTTCACAGATTTTATTATTCACTCTCTATTACTACACATTATTTTCGACTTAATGACGAAAATAAAAATTTTGATTTAGAAAAATCAGACTTAAAATGAAATGTCATTTCTCTCAAGTATTTTATAATTTATTTTTATTTTAATCAATTGACAAAAATATATGAGTTTTATAATGAAATCCTTTGAGTCGAATATAAATATTCATTTAGACTTTTCACTTAAATTTCATTTTAAATAATATGACAGCACCTGTAGGTCAGACTCAATGAAGATTTATTATCGGAATTCAACGAAAAATAAAAAAAATAATAAAAAAAACGTTTTTTTTCATTCGTTTGCTTTTTATATCTCTAATAAAAGTTATTATTTTTGAAATAAAAACATAAAATTCAATAAAAAAAAATAAAATAATAATATTTTTGTTGTTTTAATGTTTAGTAAAAAGAAGAAAAATATTGCTTTTTATTTCAATTCAATGTTTTTTATAAATAATATTTGTTTTTCAATTTTCATTGTATTTTTTACTAGTAATTGGACCACCTTGGTCAACATCATTTTTCATCGGAAACATTCCTCTATTGAATCCATAAATAATTGACATACAGGTGCTCAACATTTCTTTTTCGTTACTCACATACACATCGATTAACTTATAATTAACAGAATATTCTTGTATTCCTTTATTAATCTAATTATAGTTTTTGTTATCGTTTTTAATAGCGTTTTTGTCATACCTTCACTCGTCTGGTGCCGAAGCGATGATGTATTGTCTCATTTCCAGGCAAGTGGTGTCTAATTAATGTACAGCCCATTAGTGTGTAAACGAAGGACAAGACAATCATCGGTAGAATAAATGTTACGACGAATACAATGAGTGTATATATTTTGCCAGAGTTTGAGCCCTGAATCCACGTCTCTCTGCAGTCGTAGAACCATTGGTCCTCATATCGGAAAGACCTGATCTCACTAATGAATATCTGTGTTGAGCCAATGGCAAAACCGCCCGTCCAAATGGCACATATAATTAGAGTGCGGTGCGATTTGAACCACGAATGGGTTGCACGCAATGGTTGCACGATTGCAAAGTACCTGTGCGTACAAATACATGATAATCAGTCATCATATGAAACCACCTTTCCTTCTAACAATCTCTTCAAAAAAAGATCAAAATTCTTAGAGCCATTCAAATATTACGTACGCATATTCTGGCCAATTGTGAACCCCAACCCTTTTCCCCAAATAAGCACTCGAACGCATTTATCCATTTAACGTACTCCACATCCCAACCCCAACCCCAACCCCAACCCCTTTCCCATGATAATAGTTTCCCACTATATTTTGATTTGCACTCACTTTAAAGGATTAAACATAAAGTTGTAAATTTAGATATAATTTATATGACATTTATAAGTAATTTATGAATTTATTTTTAATGTAAAAAATCAAATCTTTTGATTAATTATATTTTCTGTTAATTTAATGTTTTTTTTGAGTCAAATTAGCTTGATAATATTCATTTTAACCAAGGTTTGCTTAAATAATTTTAATAATAAAAGAAATAACTTTTATTTATTTACTTTAGTAAAAATGTTTGAAAATATATTACATAAATTACGTCTCATTATTATTTGAAAATCTCGAAGACATACTTTATGAGATCGAGAGTATTATTGTAAATAATTTAAATAATACCCACTGTCTCATAAACTATGGGTTCGAGTTGGAGACATTCACCAAATTGAGCAAGTTCACATTTGCCTCTGTCTATAACTATTGTCTCAACTTTGAAGCCCTCTATGGCCTAAATGTCAGGGTTTAGAGAATGTCCCATTGAAACAATGTTAGGGCAGATTGGTATGGGCTTCCCCTCAAGGGTGTCGTTGTGGGTCAACGGAACGATATGGGCTGTCATCAGCGCTGGTAAAGGGGGACGACATTGTCAACCGTCTTATGGGTCGTCGTTTGTGTACGTAATTTATTGTCATTTGCTTGAAATGGTCTCAAATTGTGTTGCGTTTGTCATAAAAATATATTTCAATCTTTAGTCACTCACAGAATACGCACCCCTTTTGCCAGCTCTGACTACCATTCTTTTGTCATGTTAACCCCTTTCCTCCCTCCCCTTCCTGTATTCGTGCATACTTTGTCAATACCCTTATCTAATCCCACTCATGTCAGACCTGCTGTCCCTCTTCAACCCTCCCCTTCAGAGCTATCGAAGACTAATTGAGAAACAAAATAGTCTTACAATTAATTATCTGACAAAAAATAGTAATCCCTTTCCTCTGACAACAAAAGCATTGTTTTTCAATTTTTTGACAATTAATTGATTTTTAAATATAATTATGAAATGAATACTCATTTGGAAAATGACTTTCTATTATTAAAATGGAAATGGAGTCAAAAATATAATAATATTTCATTTCTTCCTTTATATTAAATTTCATGAAAACATTTTTACGGCAATTATTTGTGACATTAATTATAAAGACATTTAATTGCTATTAATTTCTCAAAATATCATTTCATTTGCAAAACAATAACTGAAATCAAAACCAATGATTGAAAACATAATTAAAATGAATGTCAAACCTGTCGACACCGATAGCGGCCATCGTATAGACGCTGACAATCAAAGAGCTCAGTTGTACTGTATTGACGATCGGACACATTATTGGAGGGAATATCCATCGGCCGAACATATACAGGGTGTATGTGAAGGGTATGGAGAATATGGCCATGGTGATGTCAGCGATGGACAGGTTGATGAGGAACTTGCGGACGTCTTTGGCACACCTTTCCCCTTTCAACAGCACTATTATTGTTATAACATTGGCAGCAAGAGATAGGCCGGCGGTTGTTGAATAAAGGCATATGAGAACGAACTGTCCAGGCCATTCCAGTGCGTCCAATGATTCACGAGGAAGTGTCGAATTGGTGGAATTGTCGCTCAAAAATTCCACTTCCATCACCCCCTTGTCGCCCCTTTATGGCTATAAATGAACTATTTATTTATAAATTCAATTCACTTGAGAAAAGTTAAGATTAAAATATTTTTTAATTTCAATTTCACTCAAAAATCTTTTTTCACTCAATTTTTAAAATTATTATTTAATTAATAATTAATTATTCATTTATTTTACATTTTATCTCAAAATTATTTTATTTCAAAAAACATTTCCTCAAAGAGTCAGAAATATTTATATCTATGAAAGCAAAATATATTTCATTCAACAGATGTTTCTGTAATTTTGATTTTGAAAACAATATTAAAATATTATAATTATTGCCAAAAACTTATAGAAAATTGTTTTGAAAGTAAAGTGAAAATAGAATTCGTTTTAAAGAGAAATATATTTTATATATTATATGACAAACTGAAGCACTCTTTATATCGGATGTTCAAAAGTTAGCACAGAATCAAATGCACAGAATATTCTCCTGTTTAGAAGGGATGCTATGAATGATTCATAGAGTACTTGCGCACTAAATACCCCTTCGATATTGTAAATACTAATCGCATTAATATTAATCTACCCCTTAATTAAAGTTGATTTTTATTCATTTATTCAAATCAATAAAAAATATTTTATTTAAATAAATAATTTTTATCAAAATTAATATTTATATAATATTAACACTTTTTTATTATTAAATTATTATAATTGTCTCCTTTAAGTGACCCCTTCAGGGGTATGTCTGGGCGACAATATTTCATGGGTTTATTTCTTGCAATTAAGCTTTGAATACATGCTATGAATTGGATATCTCTGGGGTTTGTGTAATACAAGAGTTTTTACGGATTTTATCAGCAAATAATCTTCTCTTTAAAAGCCATACCAAAGGTCTGTTCGATAGACTATTTAGTATTAAATATTCACATCATATGAACGACAGTTCCTCTCAAATCGCAATGATTTATATTTGAATTAAATTACATAACTATAAATGATCTTGGAACTTTGTGAAAGGTGGTGAAAGGTGAAACTTATTTTCAGAATACGTTCAAAATATTCATCTAATAATTAGATGCAGTTTCTAAGCGCCTGGCGTCTGGTGCCTGATGTATAGCCTTAAGATATGCCTTTTTTAAATCTTTGAGTAAAGCTTTAAAACATTCACAACAAACATGACTTATCAACAAATGAATGAATTTTGTGACAAACAAACACATGATAAATATATTATAACTCAATGTAAACCCATTTTGAATTCTCTGCTTCACTGCTCTATAATAACAATAAAGTTTTTATACATTTATTTGAATAACTTTTGATGAAATAAAACAAAATAATTATATTATTGTTTATTATCACAAATTAAACACATTTTTGTAATTCAATCTATCATTAAAAATGTATTTATAACACAGTTTTGAAATGTTATAATCAAATGAAAAAGTTATTTGCGATCAATTGAATCAAAGTTCATGTCATGAATAATAGACACATTGAATGTCCAGAAACACTTCAATTATGGTCAGCCCTAATGCTCATAACATCCCTCTCAAAGTGATTTCAAATTTGTATTAAATTTAAGATAATATCCAGATTTGAATGAATGATAATTTCAATAAATATATGCAATAGTTGTTTGTGAGAAATATGTCAACAATTTTGTGAATGTATAGCAGTATTGATAACAATATGTTTTGATGACAACGAAATCGATCCAATCGTTGATCTGAACTGAGATATTCAACGAAGTATTTGACTTCAGGCCATCAATACAAACAAAATCCAATTCCAAATAAATATTTTTCTCTGAAATACTATTGAAAAAAATAAATTAATATAAGCTTTAATATTACGCCCCCTTAAAGATGACTTAGTGTTGACGAGAATATTCTTGAAATTGCTTTAATTTTTTCTGTAATAAATATTATCAATTTTGTCATTGTATGGGTTGAAGAGTATTCTTGAGAAGGGATTAGCAGAAAATATTTCATTAAAGTCTCTATTAATAGGTTATTCTCTGCACAACAAGTGATGGCATTAATGCCAACACAACCGATTAAATGACTTTCCACTTATTGTTAGGGATGTCATCAAAATATATGTTCTTGTTTTGAATGAAGAGAACACTTACAGCCGTTCAATAAATATAAGCACTTTTTACTCATAGAGTTCAATGGGGAAAAAGTGCTTATATTTATTGAACGGCTGTAACTAAACATTTAGTTTCAGATCATTTCAGTGACCCGGAGTATATTGAAAGCATTGTTCACAACAAAAGAAAGACAATGTAATACTTATATCATATCTGTCACATCCGATCCATTTGATTGTTTTTCCCCTTAATTAAGGCATTCAATTATCAAGAAAAATAAAATTTTTATAAAAGGTAATTATTGTCAACATTTGAATAAATAAGAAATAAAATCCTATTAAAGAAATAATTTGTTTTGTTGTAATGTTATATAAAAAGTTAATTATATTTTATTTCATAAGAATTAATTATTTTTTCATTTCCTATACAATTCTTATGAAATTGTTTTTGATTTTCTTTCGACAGAATATCCATAATATATAACATTATTATCTTATTAGTGAATATTAAGACAAAAGCTTATATTTTCAGTTAATATAAAGGTATAAATATTTATGTGTTTTCAATCGTTCCCTAAGTCCTGACCCAAAGGATAACATGAATTTATATTACATTATAAATGAAAATTTTAATCAAATTAACCGATAATAATCTCATTCAATGTCTCATATAATACTTTATTCCAAGTATTGTTTTCATATGAAAATAGAAGTCAAATGAAAGCAAAATAATATTTTGTTTTTCATTGTAATTATTTATATAATTTTTATATAATATTATTGATATTCAATAAAATGATGACAATTTTGATTGAAAAATCTTTCATCATTTTTACATTATATGCAAAGATTATATTCGAAGAATTCATTCAATTATTGTTAAAATCCTTTTTCTTTCACATTATTGCAAAAGTCTATCGATTAATGCGTTAAACAAAATATACAGTAATTATATCAATGGGAAATATAATACAGTCGACCACGCTTTTTGTATACTAGGTCCTGCCAAGTGATTTAGTATATAAAAATGGACTTGGTATATAAAAA
>JAQIXR010001279.1:0-13855 GCA_034700825.1 Quadroppia sp. Gr-Ori-00064
TTAAACTGTAGTCAAAAAATATAATGTATTCTCATTTCAATGACAAACGTCTGTCAGAGAAGAGAAAAAGTCTTAACTTTTTTCTTCTTCTTTGAAATACAATAACGTTATATAAATGTTATAAATTCTCAGCACATATATGTCCAGTACATTCCAGTGCAAAAAAAAAACACTATTAACTTATACAGTATTTGCCGTTTGTATGGATTATTATAATTATATGATTTTTATTCAATTGATTGATTTGTGTTTGATTGTGTGTGACTGAGCAAGGTTATACGAAATCAGGTGTGATGTAGTTGTCATCGCATGCTCTCCCCCCTGAGATGAGTCGAAAAGTAGTTTTTTCACTTTCATTGTATATAAAACATTATGTTTTTTGACGCTTAAAAACGAACTGTAATTTTGAATAATTTTTGTTCACAAAAAAACTTTGCATTCATTTCAACATTGCGTTACTCTATGGATAACACATCCAATTAACTACCGGTGCTCTTAATGTGCATTATTTTCAATATTTTTTTGTTGACTTACTTTTTAAAGCACTTGTAATATGAGAAACAATTTTAAATGTTTGAAAATTTTATTATTTATGCCATTCCTGTCTTCACTACTGTTTGTCAATGTTGTCGTCGCTCTCAGCGATAGTGCCAGTGCTTCACAACAAGCCATACGACGCGACGGCTATTATGCGCAAAAGTTGGACCAATATTACAGTGCCATCGAATGTATGGCCACAATCGTGGACGTACTCCTTCCAGGTGTGTGTGTGTGTGAGTTGATCCAGGTGCTCTTAGTTGAAAATCATTGCTATATTCTATGGGAATATTCTTGAGTAGTGAATTGCAGTTATAAGCAAGGACCAATCAGAGTGCAGGAATCAGTTTAAGCTCCGCCTATCAAATTACCGATATACGGGTAAAGGCTTTACAATTAACGGTTTTTTAAAACACGGTGTTTTAAAATACGGTTAAAAATGTTGATAGTCAAAAACATAAACCAAGGAAAATGACAGTGATTTAATCACCAATTAACCCCGGAAAATGAAATCAATTAGCAAGATTAATTTTTAAAATCATTTTATTTAAATTAAGATTTTTAAAAATACAATTAATTTGTTATTCGGGTTCGATTTCGGCTATTTAAATTAATTTCAAATGCATCTAATATTTTATCATAACAATCAAAGTTTTCTACTATATGTTTCATTTCAAAATCAAATAAAAATATTTTATAATATTTGTTTTTAAACTTTTGTCGAAGAAGAATACGACCATTTGCTGAAGGTAGAATTTCAAAATCTTCAGTTTCTAAAGGATTAGTAACAGTAAAAGGACATTTGATAACAGCTGAAATTGGATGTTGTATTCTTTCAACCATCCAATTATACTCTTCTTCTGTTAACATTACACCACGATCTGTTGCAATACCATTGGCATATACTCTAATATCTAAATAACCAGTGCAATTTTGTTCATTTCGTGGACAAGCGTTTAAAATAGTCATAGATTTTAAAAATTTACGATCTTCAGATCTTGAAAGTCCAACACCTAATAAATCATAAACATGTACTTCTTTATTTTTAATCGTAAATCCACGAAAATAGTCTCGTATTTTAGTAAAATAAGGCATCTTTTCAAAAGACAGTCTAAAATAAAATGAAAATTAGTTTACTATAACACACACTTTTATAGCCAAACAAAAAGAGACATCTCATGCTATCACATCTCAAAGATGTGTAGTCATCGAAATGTAACCAATCCTTTGGTGAATATTTTTGTTCAAAATTATTTATTTTTAAATAAAATAAAAAATACAATACAATATTGTAATTAGTAAAAAATGTAATATAAATGTTTAATTAACATCTTCATTTTCGAGAATTTCATCATTTTCGAGTTCTTCAATAGTTTCCAAGATTTGAACAAATGAACCACAATTTTCCATTAAAGCAGAGATTTCTTTTGAATATAATACCATTCGGCGAAATCTATCATTTACAGTTTGAGTGATTTCAACACTGTTTTTTGATTTTGGTTTTAGAGTCAACAATCTTGCTGATTTTGGACTCGATAGTTTGCATTCTTCATTTTTTTTGAGAAGAAGACAATTTGCAAGCCAATCAAACTCATATTGTGTGAGACATATACCGTTTTTAGATGGCCGTCCATTAAATGTTCCACGAATATCCACTAGAATGAATTCTGGATTATCCGAGTGATGAATCATAGAAAGATTTTTAATTATTCCAAATTTTCGACTTTTATCAGAAAGTGGAATGGAATATATTGTTTTCCACTTATTTTCATCAGATTTGGTAGATTTTTCAGCAAAATCTGATTCACTTTTCACAACTTGAGACATTTTAGAGTAAAAAATTATTCAACTTAAACGAATTTTGAAGAACTGATAATGATGAACTTTTCTTTTGAAACAGTGGTTTTTATAGAAATTTTTAACATTCAATCACTCCAGTCATCACAGAGCATGTCACTTATAAGCGAATCAAAATTTATCATTTGATTTAACCAATTCCAGATATTTACTGCTTTTCTTAAGGCACAGCGATGTCCATTTAAAAGGTATCTTTTGATAAAACATAATGCAATAAACAGTGATAATTAGGCGGAGTGTATACTTTATCAAACATATAAAGTGGTGGACAGATTTCTCCATTAATTTTTTCCAATTCTAAATTTATGTAAGGAATATCGTACCTTTCCATTAAAGAGCACATTTGTTGATTTTTGATAGCAATATATGGCTTATCTTCTTTTCGAATTTTACAGTAAATATCGAAGATTAGTTCTTCTAGTTGTTTTAATTTAAGCACTTTTTTGGTTTCATTTTTAAGAACTTTCTTAATGGGAATTCCATGTAATTGATGTTGTTGAAAGGAAAAATGTCTAAAACTTTTAAGTTTTACCTCTTCATTTATATCGGATTCTATTTCAAAACAAATTTTAATTTCATCATTTACAATCGAAAATTCGCGAGGATAAAAAATTTTATCTGCAAAAAACCCTTGCATATCAAAAACAGCACAAATTTTTTTTATTTTTTCCATTTCCGATGTTAATACTTCAAACGATAACTAGCAAATGAAAAATTTCCAAATACTTTTATCATTCTTTTATCATTGTCATGCGTATTAGAATTAAATTTTGAAAACAGTTCTTCAGTAGATAATCCTTGACAATGGAATATAATAAACATTACACAATAATGTCCACATGTTGTTGAAAAAATATTTTGTAATTGAATTCTATTATATTTCCAACTATTAAAACATTTATATTTTAAAAATTGATTTATAGATTCAACCATTGGAGGTAATCCAAACGAATCAAAATATTCTCCATAACCATTTTTGTCTATTGAGATTGCAATCCAATGTTCTCCAGGTTTATTTGAGGGATCTGTATTTACGATAATATTTAATGGAATTTTTTCTGAATAAGGTAAATTATCTGATGGGAATACACCTTTAAAACATTTAAATTTTTTTAATAATTTTTTTATTATAATAGTATCCATTAATGAAAATCATAAATGACGTTTCTTTCGTGATTAATTTCTAATAATGAATCAAACTCTAAATAAACTAAAACTGTAATGGGTTTAGGAAGAGGTTTACGAAAACCTAAATGCAATCTTAAACTTCCATTTTTAATAGGATTTACATATCCTGTTGCACAGCAACCAGATGAAAGATCAGGAGAAAAGTTAACTGCATAAATATTGTTTCCTTTTATAAAATTTTCTCTATTAATAGTAATACATGTGTCAACATTATCTTGATTTGTAGTTTCAAATAAACTTAAATATTCTCTAATATAATGACCTTTTTCATAATTAGGAGTGAAAGGTCTTTCGGGGAATTGAATTCCATTTAGATTAAATGCCAAATATGATAAATCAAAATGATGATAATAATAAGGATTTAATGTATATGATCCGTTAAATGCGCTGTGATCCACAAATGCAACAAAAGCTCTTAATGGAAGACGACCACTGTGAATATTTTCAAGAATTATATCTTGCTTTCCTTTACCTATAGCAGATGGAACGACAAAACTTTCTCGTAATGGATAGATTGCGTTTGAAATTTGTAATCCTTTGTTTTGAGCTTCAAAAACCAAACGAGAGACTTTTGAACTATGTAGATACAAAGTCGCGTCAGAGAAATCCACACTCTTTAATCTTATATCGCTTTTGCACATAATATAAAATGAAGGATCATTCGGTGTGAATTTAAGTTTAATATTAGTTCCACCAATTAATGCTTTATTTTGTTCAAACATAGGTAAATGAATTTTACCCATTAATTCTAATTCTTTTCCAATTTTGAAATCTGGTCCTTCACTTTCAATATATTTTGTCCTTTTTGAATTGATTGAATCTTCAGTGTCAGACTCATTATCATTTGTCCATAATATAGAAGAAAGATAAGTTTCTTTTGATTCATTACTTTTACCAATTTTTATTTCAAAATCAGATTTATATGGATATGTTTGATGAGAATATGATATTAAATTCGAACCAATATAAAAATCTATTTGTTTAAAAAGTGAATTAAATAAATTATTTACTGTTGATATACTTTTCCAATTAACTTTTTCAATTTTAGTATCTAGAGGTAATTCACAATTCAATTTTATTTTAATATAAAGCCATGATTTATCAAGTCGAAAATATTCATCTATTCCAGATATAATATTGAATTCAATTCCAGATTTAGAATCAATAGGAGCAATTGGTCTATGTTCACTCAGAATATCTTGCTCTATAGTATTTTGCATTGGTGGAACACCAAAAATATCAAATTCACTTAAAGGAGTAACACTGGACATTTTATGTATTGATGCCATATTAAAATAAATGTTTGAGATGTGACTTCAATGATTTCTTTTTAGATACTGATCTTTTTTTTGTTTTTGTTTTCTTTTTATACTTTTTTATATTAAATTTTGTAATTTTTTTATTTTTTTTAGATTTTTTTTTATTTTTTTTTCTTCGTTTTCCTTTACCAGTTTGGATGAACTTTTTAACTCTTTTGGATCCATCATCAATAACAGCTTCACTAGTTTCTTTTAAACGATTTTTTGCTGATTCTTTTAAATTTTGACCTTTTAAAAAATCGCTACCAATTGCTACTCCAGTTGAAAGCGCTTTTTTGCCAAAGTATTTACCCAAAGGTTTAATAATATTTTTAAATAAAGTTCCAAAAAATCCATGTCCTCTTTGATATCTATATCCTGAGAATGCAGTTAATCCTGTCCCAGCTTGATTAGCATAATATTCTAAGTAAGGATTAGTCATGCTTTTTAAAAATTAATTTTATTATAACTCTTCCGAATTCAAATGGAATTAATTCTGATGCGTCGTCTCTGAGCTCTAAAAGTATACTGTCAAATGAGTTTGATTGCAACTTTATATAATGTGGGGCTTGATATTGAATATTAATATTTTCACCAAATAATTTATTAGAAGGTATTGGAATTATTCTTAAAAGTTGAGCGTATTCATTTCCAACTAAATTATGTTCAACAATATTGCTATAAATATATATAGAATCCAAGCCTGCGTTTAATTCTGCTGGACGGTACCCTTGATATTTCCCATTCTTAAATATATTAGTAAATTCTTCTAGATAAACATGAGGAAAATCTTTTATGTTTTTTTCATTTTTGTAGTGGTATAGAACACCAATTGGTGATTTACCATGTACTGAAACTCCATTTTCATCAACAATTCCTAAAATATTATTCACTTCATATCCAAAATCTGGAAAAAACTTTTCTTTATTACATTCTCCAGCAATAATTGTAATTTTATTTGATATATTATCCAAGACTACCTTTGGGGTAATTTCGCACCATTGTGTAATATTTTCATGTAAAACTGTATTTATCGTAGAACAAAATAATTCAAGTGTTTCATAATAACCTTTTTTAATTTCGCAAACATTACATGGATTAATCCTAGTGTTAACTATTATACTATTTTTCTCATTTAAATCACCAAAAAGGATATTTGAATTGTTTTCAATGTTTTCCTTATTTCCATTTTTTAAATCTAATTCAACTTTTCTTAAAAATTCAGGTTCGTAGACAGCTCTATGTGTATTTTGAACTTCCACCATAGCTTCTGCTAACGCTTCTTTTTCTATTTCGGCTATTTTGATATTTGAACCAAATTTATTAAACAACTTTATTTTTACATTATTGCGAATATTATACCAGGATTTTGTATATGTTATTTCTGATAAAGCAACTTTCCATTTTTCATCTCTTGGAAAATTAATTCTTCTTTTCAAGCCCGTTTTATATTGAGCAACTGTATTATTCTCAATGATAGAATTCGACTTTACATTACTTGGTAGCGTTATATAAAATTCCTGTTCCATTCTGTGTATTATTAACCACAATTCCACCAGCACAAATTGATAAAATTTGTTTTTTATATGTGTGATATATAGCCAAACTTATATATATTATTACCATTAATATGAACAAAATTGATAAATATTTCATTGTTATTGAGAAGTACTTGCTGTGTTCAAGTGTTTCTGATAAACTGCCGTTTTAAGTTTAGGGTTAGGCATTATATATCCCAATGATGACGTCAAAATAACTGTCCATAAATCATGATTTCCAAATTGAAGGGTTAAATTTAAAAGACTGACACAAACTACTACGAATATAAGCAAAACTTGAAAAATAAAAAGTATAATATCAGGTTTTGTTAATCTATTTTCCATTATTTTAAAATATCTTCAGCATTAATCCAACTATTTTCATTTGATGGATAATTCAACCATTTAACGAAAAACTGTTTCTTTCCTTTTAATTTTCTTTCTTTTATAATTTTTTCTACTCTATAAATATTCGTTTTTTCGATTTTTTGTAATTCTTCGGGGTAAAATCTTTTAGAGTCTTCTTCACTCATGTAATTCTTAATTCTATATAAAGGTTTATTTAAATTACTCATCTTTTTATTTACTGTGTAAGTTTGATCTGTCCAATTTGGGTAATAACCCCGATCAAATTTCTTTAATTCATATTTTTTTCTAACAGTATCCCCAATACTTAATTTTGGTTTTTTATATTTTCTTAAAAGCTCACGTTTTGAATTGAAACCAAAAAGATTTTTAAAAACAAATTTAGCATTAGATTCATTAACTTCATTCGGTTTCATTTTAATGGATCTATGATATGTATTATTGTAGGATTCTATTAAATTGCTCAAAATATCAATGAATTTTCTTTTTCCTATTTTAGAAAAATATTTAAACATTTTATTTTTGATTGTTTTGTTGAATCTTTCTATAATCGAACATTTAATCAATTGATTCTTTGTTGTAAAAAAATTGATTCGGTGTTTTGTCATTAAATTTTGAAATATTGTATTTTCAAATTCTTTACCTTTGTCTGTTTGTAATTTGATTGGTGGAGGTAAAAATTCAAAAGCTTTCTCCATTGCATTTGAAACTGAAGAAGCACTTTTATTTTTAATAGATATTGCAAAAGCTTTTTTTGAAAATACATCTATTACTGATAGAATATATGAGTATCCATTATTAGAATTTTTAAATTCTCTCATATCTATTAGATCTGCTTGATAATTTTCACCAATTGTTTCAGAAATAACAGGATTTCTTTTAAATCTTTTTTTAGTATCTTTATGAAGAGTATAAACATTTTGTTTATTTAACCAATTTTTGACATCTTTAACTTTTAAATTCGAAATCTGTTTACTTGCTTCACGAAAAAGTTTATTAACACCTGTAAAAGATGCAGGGCTATTAGGTGTATAATATAAATTATTTAAAATTTCATCAATCATTATTAGGAATATTCCACATATCCTGATCTATATCATCGTCTTGAATATCCTCTTCTGAAATTTTTCTCTTTTTACTTGGCCTTTCATAGGTAGTTTCTATTTCAGTATTATCACTATTTTCATCCAATTCAGTCTCTTCTATTTTTCTTTTATTATTTCTTGATCTTATTACTTCTGATTCATCTACATTTCTTGATAATGATTTATTGTTATTATTTTTAAATTGAATTAATTTAAGTCTTACATTGTCATTAATAATAAGTTCTGGATCTACTTCACTATTTGCCAATAATTCAATAAATTCATTTTCACCATAAAGAACTTTCCCAACAGACATGGCATGAGTTAATAAATCAACAATATTAGATTTTTCTAAATATTTTCCATTTTTAAGTTTTATACGTAGATCACTATCATAACCAACACTTCTAGCAAGTTTTAAAATAACTTTAATAAAACGATGAATTTTATCATAAATTTTTGTTTTTATTTTATCTTTTTTTTCGACTTCTGAAGTTATTACACCCTGTGATTCAATATCATTCACATTTGAACCTCCAAACTGGTTTTTTGGAGGAATCAATTTAATCTTTTTTGCTAATAGCATTTGTTATTAATTCCGTTATTATTGAGCCAACAATTGGTAAAATGATAGGTAAAAAACCACCGCTTTGATTGACGATTGAAGAGCGTTTGCGTTTAGACTTAGGATTACAAAGTATTTTATCTAAAATATTGATATGTTTTTTTATTTTCTTTTTTTGATGATTAGTTAAATTAATATTTTTTAAAGATATATTATGAACGATTTCATGTAAAGCTTTATAATAATTTTCGTTTTTTGACATATCGTTAAGAATTGATTTTTTAATTTTAGGGTTATCTGATTTACAGTAAAAATCCATAACTTTAATACATTTACGTAAATTCTTCGACATTATTTTAATATAAATGCGAATGGAGTTAATTGAAAATCGGTATCTTTTGAAGGTACTACTCGCGTTCGTAGTCGAATATCATCTGGTGTATTTTGTTTTAAATCAAGTAATAAATAGCCATGAGGGAGAATTGTTGCTTGTTCATAAGCGGACATAAAAAATGAAGATGCAGTTGGATATATTTGTTTTGCTAAGGCCATTATTTGCATTTTATCTCTAGGACTTTTAAATATAAATAGATAATGAGAATTTAAATTAAGATCTCTAACAATAGGGCCTTTATGGTAGAGATTTTGTGTTAAAATAAAAACACTTTGACAATTATGATGTGAACCTTTAGTAAAAAGATCTATAACAAATTTACTATTTTTTAATTCAGTCATTAAATCATCAATAACAATGACATCAAATTTAATAATATCTTCTTCTTCAGGAATTCCTTCAATATATTTAAAATTAACATTATTTAAAGAAATCTCATAAATCTTTTGCCATTTACCGTATGCCCATACTACATTCAAAATAGATTTGTTTATATTACTTATTGTTTCAGAATGATATTCCAAAATATCTCTTATAAGACAAGTTTTTCCAGACCCAGATGGACCAGCTGCAATGGCATTAAATGGATGTTGAAACTGTATAATCTTTTTTGATTCAACTTCTCTTATTGATTCCATTATTTTAAATAGCTTATAAATAACTTGTGAATACTATTTATATAATCGAAGTAAGATAAAGTTTTCAAAATGATAATTAAGAATTTATATATTTTTAATATAACCATAGGGCAAAGTATCATTTCCATCAAGTCTACGTTTTTCTGATATTGTTCTAAATGTTTTTTCAAAAAATTTTGTTTCAATTGTTTGCATTTGACCAGCTCTTATTTGCATTTGAGGGATCATAAAACTCTTAGAAGTTTTTCCACATTTATTTATATAATCATTTGCCAATTCTATCATTGTTTTCATTTTTATTATATCTAATGATTTATCAGTTAATGTAATTCCTTTGGCTTTTATTGGAATAATAGGGGATACCGAATTTTCGGGCCATACCTCTAGTGCATATACTTTAGGTCCAAGACTACAAAATTTAGTACATATCGCATTTTCACCATAATCTTTTGATATTTCATCTGCCAGACATCCTAAATAATCAGCAGTTTCAGGTTTTGGTTCTCCTTCTGTATATTTATATATTATTGAATCGGTATCCATATATAGCAATCTTCCAGGAATCAATTCAACTTCGTAAATTATTTTTAAGAGTTCAATTCTCGCATATGAAGTAACAAAAGATGCAATTGCTAGACTTGTGTTATATGAACGACTCATTTCTTCTTCTAAATATTCCCATGTGACTATCAAGCAATCTTCGTTTACCATTAGTTCTCCTTTAATTAGTTTATCTTCATCATTAGCTAAATCCCAATATTGATGATATTCGTTGCAAATTTTTGTTTGTGGGAGATTTGGTCTCTGAGCAAATTTCCCCCAAAGTGTATTCAAAAATAATTTTGCTATGAATCGTAAGGCTGGATTTTTTTTTATTTCATCGTTTATGAGCTTAACACCTTCATTTTCCATAAAATTCTCAATATATTTATTTTTATCTTCGTTAGTTTTAACCCAATCTGGCCAACCATCAGCCTGTTGTTTTAACTTTAGCCATAAATTGACATATTCTGAAAAAATTTCATTTGTTTTTTGTTCATAGTGATATACTTCTAATAGTTTTATAATTTTATATCCATGTAGTAATGCAAATTGCAACTCCATTGATGTCCATGTTCCAATTAAGTACCTTTCAGTATCCTCATGTTCACAGTCTTTAGTGTTTTGATTGTTAGCACAAGCAGTACATAATGGAAATATTAATTTTTTGTTTTTCATTTTTATAGGGAGAACTGGAATTCTTAATTGTTTCGGAGCACTAATAATACATTTAATAAAACCAAAATAGTTAGATATATCATTATTTTGTAAATCTTCATTAATTACTTTTGGATGGCCAACAGGAAAATATTTATATTTCAAAACTGTTGGGTAAAGTGAACGAAAATCATAATATAATATTTTACTTTTCATATCTTCTGTTACATCACAATAAAATTTAATATTATTAGTTCGCCCACCAAAGAATGATTCTCTAACATTTACACCACCATGCAAATCTAAAAGTTTATAGTGTTCCCATCTTTCATTAAAATATTGGTCTAAAGTTTTATCCTCTTTTCGTTTTTTTCTCAATGAACAATCCCATTCATTAATATAATTAAAACCTCTTTTACGTTTTAAATAATCTTCTTTATTGAGTGTATTTTGATAGATTTCATTTGGTGTTTTTTGTGATGCTATACCATTTTGACATATTTCGTTTCTCTTATCTTTGTAAACACAATGATGACAATGATAATAACATCCATTATATTCAAAAATAGTATTTTCTTCTTTATTGAATCCATCAACAATATAATTATCTATAGGTATTTCTCTATCTATTTCACAGTTTAATATTTTTTGTTGATAGTCTAACCAACAATTTCCAATTCTTGAAAATGACCCTCGCTTTGCATATCCCTTAATCGGAGTCACTCCAATAGTGTTTTTAGATAGTATTTTAGTTTTGAATATTTCAAGACCCATTGATGCTAATGTAAAACATCTTGTTATAGGGTCTATTGAAGTAACTATATTATATATTTTTCGAAATTCTTGAATACAAAGTAATAATATCCATACGTCATTTTCACAATATTTTATTAATTCTTGTTTAAGATCTTATGGTTTATTATTTAATATCAATTCATTAGTATATGATGCATACCATTGTTTGAATTCTTTTAGTTGATTTGTTTTCATATAATCAATTCCAAAATATTTTTCTTCAGGTAAATATGAACAGTAATTAAAAGTTTCTTTATTATGAAACATATGAGGGAAAAATCCTTTTTTTACAATGTTTTCAAAACCAAATGCTTTTGGAAGAGATGCTAATGATTGTTGAAACATTAAAAGTGAGTCTAATAATTTTACATTACCGACAGAAGCTTTTAATATTTTATTCCCGTTCATTATTACAGAGATATCAGTAAATTTTCTCAAAAAAAGATCATTTAGAATGAAATGATTATCATAACCTTTGGCGTTATGTGCAAAAGCATATATTGAACAATTAGCTTTTGATGCTTTTTTTGCTAACTCCAAATATAAATAATCTCCAAATTCTTTTATACATTTAGTTCCAACAAATACACGTTTTAATTCACCACAAATAGTACAGTTTATTATTGACCTTTTATTTAATTCCACATCCCAACATATTTTACAAGTAACCATTGATATTAATAGATCTGGAATATGGTTATAAGTATTTTCACTTAATTTATTTTGTTGACATTCAATATCATATGAAAGTATAATTTTATTATTGTCATCTTCTTTATTTAATTTATTCAAATCAATTGTCTTTAAATAACAATAATGGTTTTCTAATTTATATTTTTCACCACACGTTTTGCACTTCTTGACATCACATTCATGTTTTCCATAATATTCTAAGTGACATTGAATACATTTTTTTATATTTCTACATACAGAATTTCTTAACGTATTATGATTTTCATAACATAATTGTCCATTAAATTCTCGATGACAGTTATCGCATTTGAATTTGATTGAATTATCAGAGCAAGGCGGAAATTGTTTACATTTAATACAAGTAAATGCACATTTATGGTCGTATATCAAAGAGTAGGTTTTATGACAATGAGGGCAATAAAATCTCCCTCCCATAAAAGCATTAATGTTTATTATAGAATCGAAATCATTATATTGTAAATCTACGTATGAATAGCGTAAATATATTTTGTTTTCATTATAATTTTCACCAACAAAAAGTCGATTGGATTTATTATAACCATCAATTATAATAATTTGATAATCTGATATATAGTTTTGTATTACTTTAAAATCATCAATACTTGTTTCTCTTTCGAGACTCATATTACATTTCAAAGCTAATTCTGATGCAGCATTTTTTCGAACATTATTGGTATTTCTAATAAAACATTGCCACATATATTTATCTTCTTTTTGTTTGTATTTTTGAATACAAATCACAATTGAATGAAATGCACATCCATTATCGTTATTATTAATCAATATTAAACATTTAGATTTGTTTTCTTTTTCTATTACTGTAATTGGAGCAACAGTTTTACCTCCTCCTTTAATTGCCTCTGTTATATTTACTTCTAAAGTTAACAGACCACTCAAAAGTAATGATTGTCTACTTTGAGACACTTCAAATAGTGAATTGAAAAAAGATTCTTTATCGAAATTAATTTTTTTCACTGGAGGAATGAATATTGGTTTTCCAAGTAAATTTTCATGGCCAATAGTTATACTGATAATATCATTGCTTTGAGCATTTTCTAATTGTTTACTCATGAATGTTTCATATATTGTATCGATATTTTTTTCAATTTGAAATAAATCCGAAAATTGACCAAAATTGTGTTTTACCTCAAATGTTGTTTTTCTTGTATTCCTTCTAAATTTTTTGCTCTTTCTCGGGGCTCCTTCGTTAACAATTTTCCACTCAAAAACAACATTTTCCAAATCATTTATCGTATTTCCTCCTTGCTGGTTTTGGAAGTTTTTATCAGAATTTTCTTCTAATGCACACACTTTATCAACAATTTCTTCCAAAACTTTATTCGAAATGTGATTTTTAATTAAGTTTACACGCCAAGACATGTTTATATATCACTTGAAAAAAATTCAAATAAAAAACTTAAAATTCTTTTCTATTTATACTTTTCTAAAACAGTTGAAAAAATCTAAAAAACGAATTAAAAGAAAAAATCTACATCTACAATCCGAGTCGCCCCCTGTCTAAAAAATCTACATCTACAATCAGTCACCCCCTGTCGAAAAAAATCTACATCTACACTGATTTGAAAAACATTTTTAATATCAATAACAACTTCTATTTTGAAAAATAATTTTTACTTAAAAAATACCCCTTATTTTAATATTAATAATACCCCCTGATTTGAA